>JAHZND010002932.1:0-13398 GCA_027744115.1 Acrocyrtus sp. NNG-2020 | reverse complement strand
AGAAATTGTCTTAAACAATGAGAAGAAAACCGCAACTTTTTTTACAGACCGCTCTTTTCTACTTCATCCATTTCCAACATAAAAAACGAACTCGTGGAAAGTGAGCCCATATAATTTCGAAAGATATATTTTTTGTCCTGTTCTTCTCCTTCGTCTCTCTCTCTGAGGCTTCATTACATCCTTTTTTAAGGACTGAGACGGCATTGAGGAATGCTGCTGTTGCTTTCTGGTAAGGAAAAAAGCAGCAACATTTTTCAATGCTGAGACGGGAAGAAGAAAGCCGGAAGAGGGCAATTTTTTCCAGTTTACCGAAAAAAAGATGAGGAAAGGAAGCAGGAGATCGAAATGAGTTCAGATCCTATCTTAAGCTTTTCCCAGGGAAAACTTTTGATTGGTGTATTATGGCTAGTTAAGCCCTTCTTTTTTAGATTTTACTTGGTGCGCCCTTCCTAAATTCTTTAGGTTAGTCCGCTCGAGCAAGCTTCGCCAATTCCAGCTCTCCATTTACTCATTTACCCACGTACGCCCCGTTTCGGTTCCACTTTTTAAAAGATTTTTATGCGGGAAGTCTTCACATATAGCCATCCTGCATTTTACCGTTTTTCTGTTAATTAGTTTTTCAGCCTAACCCAATACCAATTTTTTTATTTACTTCATTTCCGGTGGAGAAATTCCCTTCCTCCGGCCGAGTCTATCTTTTTTTAGGTTGCGCCTAAATTACGAAGTGTGGGATGTGGAATCCATAAGCCCATCTGGGTTAATACATAATGATGAGCTGTAAGCTTTACAAGCAGCCACACAGCGAAATCACTCGCTGACGCTGACTCAACTCCAATACGTGACGCAACTCCAGATATACTGCTTTGCTGACTGCAAGACTGAAAGTTACTCACTTTTTTTCCTTGATATGCTTCATTACGCCATGGAAATAGGATTCAGAATCCCTTCTGCCGTCTCCTCTTCTTCGTTTTCTCTAGCATAAAGAACATCACACTTGAGCCTCACTCGTCATTTATGTCGCTTCAAATTAAATGATATGATGATGCTCCCAGCCAAATTCTTTTCTCATGAAAGTGCTCAGTGCTCACCAAGTGAATGAAGCGTACCACATACAAATGGACTGGAATTAACTAGCTTAACAAGTGAGATTCTTTAAGTTATGTAAATGAAACTACGTCGCAACAAACGCTGCTAGTTTACGATTGAGGAAAACGTCCTCATATTGCACCCATATAGCAAAGGGATTTTTGGAGTGCACGTAAAACTATTACATTTTTGGGCACAACTGGAGACGACTTGCGCTCCTTTTTTTTAATCCTGCTGCGTGAGGCTCCTCCACAGTGTTAGTTTTTTCTTTAAATATTTGTCCAAACAGCTTTCTCAGAGCTTTCGACTTTACAGCAAATCCCAGATGAGATGCACGCCATGTATTTCAAATCAAAATGAAGATAAAAAGTCGGCCGTAAATTTTCCCTTTACAAACAACGTTACAACCGTGTAGCTGCATACCTGCTAAATCTCCAGTCTAATAATCAGCAAAAATCCCAACAAAAACTGCTAAAAAATACCTTATAAGTACTGTCTTTACTGTCTATGCAAATTCAAATGAAAATATATTACAGAGTATCATCCCATAGCGCATCGGTGAGTTACTGCTTTTGGATCGTTAATCATATGAAAAATGCAACAGCCAACTTAATACCCTCCACCTGAAAATAACAGACTTCGCAAAATGATTCATGATCAGCCCCATCATAAAAATGAGACAGGTTAAGCATGTGCCACTACCATTATCCTGTCGGCTAATTAGCCATTTTAAACGGCTGCAATGTTTCAAGTGCTATGTACGTATCCTTGAGAATCCACACGATGAAGTATTAATCAAAATGAATTCTTTCCGTGAGCATATATGATCCAGCCACAGCTAGCAAAGCTTAGAAGATGAAAAATATATCTCACAAGCTCCAATCCCCATCATTATCATTACCTTTGATATCGCTCATCCATCAAACTCTTTTACGTTTTCCTCTTGCGAATGAGAGTGATGACGGCATTATAAAATCAAAGGAGACTGAGAGGATCACAATTCACAACAGTCTTTGTTATTTTGATAAATGATCCTTTCATCTTCGATTTCACGATAATTCCTTTACTCCACTGACAATATGCTTCTTTCACAATACTCTTTAATCAAATATCGCCACCTACACATTTTCTTGCATTTTTTATTCCGTTTTTTCGTAATTAACTTTTTCTTGTTCCTTTTTTCTTCCTACCCTGCAAAAATTTAATTAGCTGTCACGTTCACACTCAAAATCATGGCTTTGCCTACAGCTTCGAATAATGAATCGGAACTGCATGGAATCAAATCATCTCTCGTATGTAGACTCTCGTACACACCCTCCCCTTCCAATAACTAGATAACGCCATAAAGCCCAGGAAGATTACTTAAAATTCATGCTGTATAGCCCATGGACTAAATGAGAAAAGGAGGATTTTTAGTGCTGAATCGACCTTCAAAAAAATTCGCTTTGGTTGGAAACTGCACAAAATTAAATCATCAATTTAATCACAATGGGCTTTGTGTGAACTCACCGTGTCATATCCTTTCATTTCGGCTCAGCACGACACTAATGAAAACGGGGTTTCCTCTCCCTCTCTCAATCGGGAGGAGAACGTGGGAATGGAATTTACATTCTTGAAGCGCATGAACATCTCTTCTGAGCCTGAGCGGCTTCAATGTGTACGTTAAAAACGCCTATATATCCCTCTTGACTCTTCTTATGGCAGTGCCACAGCAATTTTCAGTGTTCAAGTTCATTTTCATAGACAAAATAACACCTACGTGCATAATGAACAAAAATAGCTTTGTCTGCAAACTTTTCTACATAAAAAATGTATTTAAATGCTGATTTTCTTTGTATTTTCAATGGTGGATGAAAAATTAGCCAAAATAATCAATCCTTACACCTAAAAAATATATTTCGAGATTTTTTCTCTCGCATTTATCATCTTACAAGAAAAAAAATTACATTTTTTGCAGACAGACGTTTAGGATCATTAAAATTCTCAACCCACTTTCACTTTGGTAGGTGCAAGATAAACAAAGTTTTTCTTTTGGATGAATCACGGTTTTTCATGTACTTTCCTATAAATATTGTTATTTTATCGCAGCATGCCCGCTGCATATTAACTACATTTCTTGAGGGAAGGCATTCAGCGAAACTTTTACAAAAAAAAAGAACATTTTCTTTTTAAAATGTCCATTATTGCAGTCGACTGACGTGTTAAGTAATGTAAACATGGGAGTTGGGAGTGAAGAAAAACTCACTCTCCCTTTTCCATTCATTCCCAATAACATTGCCCCATTTTAGCAGAAAATGTGTGAGATAATCCATCTCTAAATCCTTAAAGCTTGTTATTGTACATTTGCCAGCACTTTTTTTGCACACTTTTTCTTCCATGCTCTATCCCATCCCAACATTACATAAACTTTATCCATGGTTGTTGAAATGAAATGAAATTTGAAATGATAAAAATCATATATACTTCTATTAGCCTTGGGTAAAAATGAGTTTTATAGTATGTGCCCTTTCTACTCCGAAAAACATTACATTTCAAATTCATATGAGTTCATGTCTAACAATCAGTTCATTTTTTAAATAGCAACTCACCGAAATTCCGGAATCCGCTAAAGCTTTATGTTTCACGAGAGGATTAACAATGGCATAGGGAGACCCATCCAACGGTCCATCCACATGTAACAACGGCTGGAATTTTTTCGGCGGCTGCTGACTATGTGGCTGCTGATTATTAGGGTGCACCGGGATCACCGGCAACTCACTCACACTACTTTTCCTTCTTTGTACTTCCGCATAAATGACTTCAGCAGCGCTCTCCCCCACCGGCGTAGTGGCCGCAGTTGACCTTTGATATCCACCAATACCACTACTACTAGCTACGCTCCCACCTCCGCTATCACGATCACCACCTCCACAATGATCACTATTTATTCCACCACCAATGACACCGCCACCACTCACTCCAGAATGAATAACCGTTCCCGATGATGAAGATCCTCTTCGGAAGGGCTGCTCACCACAACTGCCAGCACGTTGCAGTGAGCAACTGTCCTCGTCCTCCTCGTCTAAAAGACCAGTGCAACCAGAATCCGGTAAATCTTCCGGCGAAATCCTTTCCCTCCCCTCTTCCTCAACTACTACTACCACTCTGCTTGATCCCACCGATGACAACAGCAGTCTTGACTCTGGAAGCTCAGTCTCTACTAGGTCTCCTCCTAGCACTTCTGTGCACAATTTTTTTTGCCCGAACACAAGAAAAAAAATACATAAAACAAAAATAAAAAGAAATGTTTCTCCTCAGCCTACACACATTTCAAAACTTTTTTTTACTACGCTCCTCATCATCAGCACCGCCACCATTACTACATGATCAGCTAAATGAAAATGTGTAGTGCTGCTCCTCTCTACTTAAATATTGCACCGATAACATTATAGCACACCACACACACGCCAAATCTACACACGAATATTGCATGTAAAATTTTTATACCTACACACAGGAATAGCACAAAAATCAACTTGTTTCCTCAACTGTCTCCCGTCGTCTTATGCATTTCCTACCAAAAAACAAACTTTTGTGTGATTCCACTTCCTCACAAAAATGCTCTTGTGCCTTGTTCAGAGTAACGTTACTCCTTTTTGCAGGAACTCGATGAGAGCAACACCATCACCCCATCCTACTTACTACAACTGGTGAGACAAGACTACTAAACCAAATTGCAAGTGGAATGCATACATGTTCAAAGTTAAAAAATATATATATATCTTCACCATATCGCCATCAGCATCGTCGTCGTCACCGTCATCTTCCCTTTACTCCTACCAAAATATAAATGGGAAGAGACTGAAGACTGAGAGAGATGGGAGCGCAGAGTAAAAACGCTTCTATCCACCATTCACCATGTAACGTAATATTCACTACATGATTGCACTCTCTCTGGGATAAGCCCAAACCTAAATGTTGTCTAACTTTGAGTACAAGCCTCTCTGATGGCTATACAGGAAGATCAGTCAGAAGAGAAGAGTAAAAAAGAAAAACCAGAAAAAAAGAGAGGAAAAAAGAGTCTTTTCAAAGTCATATTATCATATGAATATACATGAACAAGGAGAGGAACGTTGCACACAGAAAACAGAGTTAAACTGAACACTGAACCAAAAAAGCACAGAAAAAAATGGTCATAAGCGCATGCCAAAAAATCGGTCCGTTCTCCTCCGTCTCTCCACACACAAAGATACTTTTATGCATTGGAAACAGCAAAGAGGAAAAAGTGTTGATAAAAAGTTCTTTTTTTTCTCCTTGTACTCCACCTTACGCTAATACCATCAAATGCGGAGAGTTGCACCGACTTTACTATGCAATACTATAGCAGTCCAAGTTATTTTTTAAAAGGAAAGGAGTGAACACTGAACCTAACAAGATGACTGAACGAGAGAGCAAAAAATGCACGTGGAGTTGAATAATACAACAGAGCATTTACTATTTAGCGTATGAAGAAAGGCGCACACAGCCACAGAGAAAAAAAATAGAAAATGTTGTGGAGCCTGACTTTGGTTTTCGTTCAACTGACTACTTCACTTTCCTTCTTATTATGCTGACAAAGAAACGCTTGCAATTGGGTGAAGCATTATTATTATGAAATCCTAGTGTAAGTAGTGAGTAGGTACAGGAGCACAAAATGTTGTCTGCGCACAATGCGATACACTCATCTGTAATTGACTTTTCCAATAAAATGTACGACGAGCAGTGAGTGAGTGAGTACATTCCCGTTTCTCTTCTCCATAAGAAAGACATTTAGCTTCACATTTTACATCTGTACAATAAAAAGCTGAGAAATGTTCCATACTTCCCTTTTCCTCCTTTCGTAACTCGTAAGACTCTCTGGCATCTCATCTTTTTTTCTTCTTCGCCCTTTTATGCAACCAGAACATGTGCATATGTGTGAGGTTATGTGTAAACTAACCTATATAGCTTCTTCATTCTTCCCCGCCCGAGCAAGGAAAATGCCTAAAGTAGTTTTCTTTCATCCTCCTATCCTGATATGATCTCCACGCAAGATATTAGATGCAATTTAACTGCTTCCTCAATACAAAACTCTTCCTTTCATTCAACTCAATGCTCGGCAATAAAGGGGCTCTTGACGAAAGAAGAAAACTTCAACAAAAGGATCAAGCGACCAGAGCACCCGAGCAGGTCTTATTATTCTCTCTTTCATACTGCTCCATTGACCATAGCACATGCATGACATGACATATTAAAAAAAGAACTTTTTTTGGGGGAGGAAGTCCTCAACGGAGCACTAAAATAAAGTGGAGCTACTACAAACTATTCCGCTGTCCTTTTCAGATTAATTTTTAGTGAAATAAGAGCAGTGCTCTTCTCCTTCTTTACGTGATTGCAGTACTTCCTAAGTGACTATAACACGAAAAAGACGAGATTCGAGGCTGGAGAGATCATTATATAAATTATTGTCATATCGTCCCACCCGTCCTCCTAATGTCGTTGCGAACGCCTTTGATATTTATCGAGTCCACCAGCAGCTATATATGCGCTAACTTAATTAAAGGGGATGCCATTATCCTTAAGAGACAAAAATCGGAGTGCTGATGTGAAAATCTTGCTTTCCCATTCTCTCCCCTGGCTATAGTTTCTAGTTCACACAGGCTATTAATTTTTGTCAGGTTTCTGTTTTGTCTTCACGTTCATTGTATTCCATTCCCCTTTTTCTTTCTGAACGGTGTCATTATTGGAATTGAAAAGTGTTTAGCTTAGATTGGAAAACCAGGACGGAATCTCCCAAATTTTTTTCAGAGTGATCCTATCTAACAAAAACTATTTGTATGAGGTGTCCATAATTTACATTCAAAATGTGCTACTTTTACTACCAGACACATTATCACTATCACACTGAATACTAAAGGTGGTGCTCCAAGCTCCAAAAGCTTCCTGTTCATTAAACATCATGCATATTCATCAGATCATTATGTAGCGTGGAAAGGGTTAAACCTGCAAACTCCACACACATCGATTTGTTACTTCACCGTAATGCCCACTACACAGGAAAAGAAGGAATTCGTAATAAACAGATCAAAAGGGAAAATTTGCTCTTTAAATAACGTGATCAGAAGGAGGCAATAAAGTTAGAGGGTAAAAAGAGGAAACAGCGTCTGACTCCTAGACCATGTCCTCATGGGAGATTATAAACAGTTTCCTGCCTTACTTTTTTTCTCTCTTGTACAAGTACAGCATTAACAAAAGTGAGAAGGAATGCTTTCTACTACAATTTTTTTTATTCAAGTCGTAGTCGGGTGGTGCTCTAGACCAGAAGAGAGAGATTTTTTTTTTGCTTGAACATGAGTTTGCAGTTTTTCCCCAATTTACTCTGAAATTTAGCAGAGCTGAAGAGAACTCTCTCTCTCTCTAGCTTAAGGATATAGTTTTTTTTTGCAAAGGCAAATGGAAAAATGTAAACAAAATATTGCGCTATGAAAAACTGGTTCATTCCATTACACAAAGTGGGTTTGTAGCGTGTGATGTATATTTTATGAGAAGTCAAGTGGAGGAGCCGAACCTATTTTTCGAGATTCTCCAGAGAGAGGACTACTCCACTCCATACTCCATTGGAGGACCAAAAGGTTTCCGCCTGGCCTTTATGAGTTCTCATTATTTTGCCTAATTGTGATTAGTCCGCAATTCGCCAACACCATTCTGAGCCCTGGAATTGCACGCCTTCTCACGTACGAGCAGAGAGATATTGGCTTCATTACAATCTACAATCCTACATCCTAGAAAAAGTACTTTCGGATATGATTGATATGCTGCGTCATGTGCAGACCTCCACCTCTACAACAATCCAGTTCACTGACTAACTACAAAGTACAAACACAACAAGTAGGCTCTTTCGCTCCGGTGGAGGCAGCCAGGTTATATTTTTTTCCACAAAATTTACTACAGGGAACTTCCTTCTCTCGGAAACAAAGTTTTTTTTTCAAATAAACTTTATCCTCAAATCGAATGCAAAAGCACAAAGAAAAATGCGGAGGGAGGATACGATATAGAATCATAGTGAATAAAATATATCGCAGCTGTATAAAAAAACCGCACGGTTAGAAAACTTTTAAAAAAACTTTTTTTATAACTAGAGCCATGTCGTTTATGAGGATGATGACGATGATTGTTGGCTGGTGCTTATGTGTTTAGAATTGGGAGTAAGCACAAGTGGGTAATAGACGGAGGAGGACGACACAGCCAGGGGAGGGAAAAAAGTATGCGTGTATTGAGCATTGAGCAAAAGTATCAAAAAAATCGTTGACCTCAGCCAGTTTATTTATTGGCCTAGTCACATACCCCCTGTCACTTTAAATTACCTAGAAAAAGCCTCTTCAAGAACAAGTGTATTCTACAATATTGCTAAAAAACGCAAGATAGTACTGCACCAGCTTTTACTTTTGATATCTACAAGTCTTTTCCTTCTCATCCTTATCTGAAACTAAATTCTCTGACAAATTGTGCGAGCCTTCTGGACGTTGGTGGTGATATTAGCTGTGAGCGCTCCCTACTTTTTACGTTTTAACCAGCACAATTTTAGTGCATATAGGTATGTGAGCAATATGAAAAACTGCATCTTCATTTCTACCTTAAATTTTGATTTTTAGTATGAGTTGCTACACTCTGTAATTTAATATATTTTTTCTAAAAAGGATTTTAACATGAAACGTGATCTAAATGTGGTATGAACTAAATATGAAGTCAATTTTTTAAAAACATATTTTTTCCCTTTTGGACTAGCAGCACACGCTGCACATATAAAAACGAAAGGATTTTTTTAAATGTTTAGGTAACAAATATGAAGACAGTTTTGATAAAATATAGGAAGTAGTTCCAGACGAGACCCACGTGGATGATGTGTCCAATTTGAAAAAGGCGAAAATATGCCTTTCACTGAAGCGCTTTATGCTTCTGACGATTAAAACCACTACAACATATTTTACAGGGAGAGTCGCTGTTGGATAGCTTGCCTAATTTGGAATCTCGGGCTCATTTTGTCCATAAATGGACACATTTAAAGTTTATCTGCGAAAAAAAAGTTCCTCCGGATAGGAGAAGACTAGAATGGTAACATTTTCAATTTATTACCACGTCCCCGTTTTATTCAAGGGAGGAACTGGCGGCGCAGCAGAATCCTATATACATACCTGCTTGTTAAAAGTGTTCACGTGCAGCTCACAGAAAAAGAAAATCTTTGGGAGGTAGTAAAATATGAAAAATCTGGTTGGTGGTTGACAATGAAGAAACCCAGTTGAAGGAGACAGTGATGGAACGAAGAAAAAAGCGAAATCATTGCAGTCAATTCAAAAGGAGTAGAAAAAAGCAAGCTTACAAAAAGTAAAAATAATTGAGCTGTAGAGAACAGCAACGTATACAAAAAAAGAAATCCATATAAAACTCGAGAGGGCCACATGGAAAAATAGATATTTCACAGCAGAAACCAGAAGACACCATAGAAAGAGACCTTCGTAGCTGAAAGACTGAGCTTGACAGAGCAGAAAACAGATTCAAACAGACTTCAACTTTTCAAGCAAGATTGAGAATTTTTTAGCCGAGTCGAAAAAAAATCAGTACCAGTAAAACTAGAAAACTTCACTTTAATGTGAAAATAGGAGACATGTCAAAAATTCAGAAAAAAAAGTTGATGAGTTCACTCGTAAAATACGAAAAAAAATCAGACATTTTCACATTATATACCTATATATGATAAACTAATTAAACTAAAAGTTATGCGAAGTATAGCATTTCCCACTCAAGTGGAAAATTGATTTTCGGTTTCATTAGTTTTCACCAAAAAAAATGTTGCAGTGGCATGACATGTTTTTTTTTTCGTTATCTTCACTCTCGCACCAAAAACGAGGTAGAAGCTACGCTATTTTTTTCTGGCTAGCTACTTTATTGTATATATAATCTGTATATTGGCACTTACCCGAACCAGGCGTTATTGTAATTTCCGGTGTTTTGCTCCCAGATCTCGTGGTATCAGTCGAAACAGTTGCTGTTCCCTAGAGAGAAAAAACACAAAAATACATCAACATCACTCACGGATCACGCCATTATGAAAACACCAAACAATATAGATGATTCCGGTGGTATGGCGGAGAAGGAAAACCTCTCAGCAAAAAAACAATCATTTAGAGCCATTCCTCTTTCAACGGTGGACTCATCTCAGCACTAATTGTTTACCCGGCACAACCGACAAAAAAAACTGTATGCGAAGCAGGATCCGTTTCAACCAGGAGAAACATTTTAAGACATTATACCGTGATGAGTCTGAATAACTACATATGAGCCTACATGTACCCCATAAGATTGAGATATGTCGGAAGGTGATTTAACGAAATGCTTACAACTATTCTTCCGCTCACCCCATCATCGGCCAACTTCCTTTTACAAAAATATTTGCCGAAATGAGTAAACAGAAATTGAGGGAGCTGCTGAGTTCAGTAAGTTCTCAAGTTCCGTTTCAGCCAGGAGAAACATTTTAAGACATTATACCGTGATGAGTCTGAATAACTACATATGAGCCTACATGTACCCCATAAGATTGAGATATGTCAGAAGGTGATTTAACAAAATGCTTACAACCATTCTTCCGCTCACCCCATCATCAGCCAACTTCCTTTTACAAAAATATTTGCCGAAATGAGTAAACAGAAATTGAGGGAGCTGCTGAGTTCAGTAAGTTCTCAAGTGCACAATTGTACCGGGAATGCCTGAGATATTGCTACAAATCTTTTACTGTTAGGTGTACTAGCCGCGTGTTGGTAAATAACTTTTTTTTTGGAATCCCATTAATTTACTACTCTCACTTTTCCCCTCAAAGAAAACGTAATCACGACAGTTTTAAAACTTTTACAGCTTAAAGTTCACTTGGAGTGAGGGTGAGCAAATCTTTATGTGCATATGTGGCAAATACAAAACAGCAGCGGCCCATTGAAAATAGACGCAATAAATCCGATTTTATCTTAAATGCTGGCCTACCCGGCAGTAAAAGTTTGTGCCCGCCCTCTTAAATAAATTTTCTTTTTGAATACCACCAAAGATTGGAAACTGAATGGAACGAAGGGAAACATGTGCCTTCACACAAAAGTAAAAAAAAATATTTACGCAAACGTAGCGCATACTAAAACTTTCTAAATCCCATTTGTTTCTGATTAAAGCTTAAAAGTGTGCGTAATTCTAAAGTTTTGTTCCTGGATGCTAAGCTTGGAGAAAATTCTCCATTTAAATTTAATTTGCTCCAGATGTACTTTAAAAGGAAATATATTTTAATACGTAATAAAAATAAGAGTGCATATGTCACGAATTAGGAAAATGCCAAAGCGTACCTGTACCTTTTGTAATAAGATTATTTCCCTGAAAATTGCAAAGACGAAAGGAATGCTCACACGTTCACTTGAACCGCGCACATGTTCAATACTGAATTGATGAATGCAATGATAAAGGCTTCTTCTTCGCCATATCCATCAATTTTCAGCAATAGCATCAGGCACACTGCTCCTGACAGCTTACAGCCATCGTTCATCTTTTTAATAGCTTTATTTTTAATTTCCCATCACTTTCTATTTCTGTTTTAGAGCTAATTGCTACAGATTCAGACTCACTCCAATTTACTAGCTTAATATCCAACATTCAGCACGTATGATTTCAAACTGCTTGTAAAAATTTTATCTGAATTTCATTTCCGATTTAAAATCCGCAATTTAAATTACTTTTTGCAGCAATGGGATATAGTACTGACCAGAGCACGTATCATTTCGACTAGTTACTGAAACAGCAACAGCAACGCACGCATCACTCTAAGTGCGATAATCCAAATCCATTCTCCTCAGACAAACTAATCAAGGCACACGAGCTGCATAGTAATTTGGCAGCAATTTTCCAATCACAAAAGCTTATTTTAGTGCTCGTAATACCTACACGAAGCAGCAACGTCACGTATGTACCCCATTTTACAGAGCAACTCTACAAATGTTAATTTTAATTTCTTAATATATAAATACTCCCAGGCACGTAAAATCATTTCGCATTGGAGAAAATAAATTTCATACCAAAGCCTCTCGCAACCCACTTTTTTCATTTAAAAAAATCTTTACAAAATTTTTTTTATTTAAAAATATTCTCCTCGAAGCAGCACTGAACTCTAAAACATGCCAGCAAAAAATATAATTCATTTGATAAGATTACAAAGTTGCTTTCCTTCGTGAAACTTATTTATTCATTAGAGTTCTCCTATAGCTAGAGGGGCAGTGAGCACACGACAAGGCACGTTTTAAAGATTTTTGCTATATTCACCACCTCCTCTTCATCTTCATAGAAAAATGTTTTGTCCAACAGAAATTTCCATTTAGCGAATGAAAATGCTAAATGCGTACCTACCTAAACACACGATGCATAATTCGGGGCACGTACATTTAAACGAACAATACATAGCTAAACGCTTCATATCAATCTTCTGGCATAAAAAAGCACACACACAGAGAAACGCAGTTGTGATACGAAAAATAAAACATTTTTCATAATTTCTAGCATTTTTGGCTGCAATAACAAGCCTGCCAACATCTCTCTTTATTTTTCCTGATACTGCTGAAAGGGAATTCACAATCCACAAAATATTTACTATATTTTCCCTCTACAACCAGAAAGGAGAACGTCAAGTAGTACGTGGAAATAATAGGGAAGCAGGAGGGATTTAAAAATTGAAAGTTTTCCCTCAAAAAGGGTTGCAGCGCATACACTTCCCTTTTTCTAAACACGGAAGGAAGAACAAAAGGCCTAACGGAATTTCTAGTTAGTGCTCTCGTCGAACCCTAAAAATTGCAATGTTTTGCTTAGGACAAAAGCCTCCTTACTCTGAGTACTTACGTAAATAACAACTTTGTCTGCTCCGCGCTCTCATTTATAATTTAAAAACACTTACATTATTACGATCCTCTTGAGATGAAGGGGAAGAAAGGGAACTAGACGAATCTCTTTGTAAAGCCTTTCGTAACTTCATAATAATAATTCATGAATGTAAATTAGATATAGAGAGTGAGCAGCAAAGAATCCTCTTTCAAAAAAAACGTATATAAAAGTCCACTGCAGCACTAAACCTCTCAGCGATATAGTAAACTAGATAGAATGGAAAAGTTAAATTAAGTCAGAAACCAAAAGGAATATATAATGGAGTCACACTAAATGTCAACATTGGCAGAGAATAAGTTGTCGCCACAATTTGTTTATTCTCAGTCGAGCAAACACAAACACTCACTCGTTTTCTGGAAA
>JAHZND010002931.1:0-15778 GCA_027744115.1 Acrocyrtus sp. NNG-2020 | reverse complement strand
CCGTGAAAGCCATAGAGTGGTATTATATGCACGAGGATGAGCAGTTAGAGCGGGAATTAACAACCAAAATACCTCATATCAAATTTATAAAAGGCTTCCCTTTAGAAGTTGAGAATGAATACCCCTCACAACACAAGGTTGTTATATTGGATGATATGTTGTCTAGTGTAAATAACAAGGAGCTTCAAGAGTTGTACATCCGAAAAGGAAGACATGAAAACATTTCTCTGTTTTTTCTTACGCAAAATGCATTTCACCCTGGGTTACGAACTATATCTCTACAATGTAATTATATTATTGTTATGAATAGCCCTAGAAATGCACAACTAATTTCGTTTTTGTCTCGACAGTTAAGTTCAAATGGTAAACAATGCCCTGTTTTAACAAAAGCTTATGATGATGTTTCTATTAAACCTTTCGGATATATTGTTATCGATCTCACAACAAATCAATTGAATGCTGCTAGAATAAGAACTAGTATATTTCCAGAGGATGCTGTCAATAAGCCCAATCACATTCACACGCATCAATGTCATCAAATCTTGCTTCTAGTTCTTTCTTCTGTTGATCATTGAAATATTTTGAAAGGAAGTCCTGATTCCATGTACGTACATGTCCACCTTGCATAGCATGTCGTAATTCGATAAGATCCAGTCCAGATTCCATCCAGCATTCAGATATGCGCCTTAGCAAATACTTCAAGTTGTTCTGATTGAGCACAAAGTTGATATCCATAACTCTGCCAGTTGTGGTTTGTCGTCTCATATCCAGCATAGTTATAGGAGGATTGTTAAATTGATGAGACCATATTTGAAGTCCAGTGACGGGTTTCTATTGAGTAAATATTCGAACATTAATTAATTATTAATAATTAAATGTCTCAAATAAGTACTCACGGTCTCAGGTTCCTGAGAAGGTTTCGGTCCTAGCATTGTTAGTTTAGGCTTTCCTCCACTACGCCCTCCTTCAGGAATATGGTTAACGTCAACCGTTGAATGCTGAGGCTGTTGTTGTTGTTGTTGTTGCTGCTCTGGTGGAGGAGTTGGAGGATGATAAGGATAAGGCATGTAGTACCCAGGAAAGTTCTGTTGTTGAGGGTGTCGGATCCCTGTGGGCTCGCCGATTGATGAAAAAGGATAAGGCATAATGTAGCTAGGAGAGCGCTTTATCCGATATTTATTTTTGTATTGAGACATTTTTTAGATTTGTTTTTGTTTCAGTGGTTGAAGCTGAACTGATAACTGATGCTTTAGAAGAATGGGTTTAAGTAGTTTTTCAGTTTTCTCTATACGAAGCTGAAATCTAAATTTATCTAATGCTCTCTCTGATGGCCAAGGCTCATTTATATCTGTATCTTTATAATGATAATAAACTTTTATCATTTCTGCGAATGTAACCTTTCTCCTATGAAGCCTCTTTGTGCTATTCATTGTTTATAGGAATCAACTCTCTTGTGTAAAATGCTCTCTTCAACGTTGGTCCATCTTCGGATCGTATGAGATATGTAATTGGATTGGTGTGTCTCACTGATGTTACTATATGTGGCTTTTCACTGTAATTTTGTGCATATCCTTTGATAAATAGAGCCTTATCCAACACTTTTAATACCGTCTGACCAACACTAAATTTCGGTATCTTTTTCTTTTCAAATTTCTTTTTTCCGTATATAGTTTGCCATACATCCCACTGATTTTCTGTAGTTACATTATTCGGAGTTGTTTTTATTGTAGAGTGATAGCTCGAGTTATAAATTTGAACAAATCTCTGAAGGTGTTGTATGAACCTTTTTGTATTATTTTTGGTCATATATTTAATAATTATAGAAAAAAATGTTCTATTAAATCGCTCCGAAATTGCACTTTTGATAGGACCACTAGTTAAAAATTGTTTTATACCTAATTCACCTAACAACTGTCTGAATTTAGCTGATATCAGCTCAGCTCCTCTATCATGATATATTGATGCTGGAACCACAGCAGCCTTTTTTATCACACTTTTGAATGCTAAAATCACATTTTCGGTTGTTTTTCTTCTTAATTTTTCGACATATGCCTTTTTGCTAAAACCATCTAATACACAAAACAAAAATGTTGTATTGTAATTAGAACGCGCATAACGCCTCACATCTAACAAATCGATAACCCACTGCTGGTTTATTCCAGGTATGTATGTGATTCTCCTCTGAAATCGACTAACTTTCGGAAAATGTAAGTTGTATGTCTTTTCTTTATGAAGTTCTTTTTGAACAGATTTTCTATTTAATTTCAACGCACGTGCAATCTTATTAGCACTTGTAAACGCTGCTTGTTTTCGTAAAGTTACAAAATGAGAGCTTTTAAATACCATGTTGCTAACTGTTGAAGTAGTGATATGACACTAAAGTCCGACTCTCATCTGCCAAAAGGAGTGGAGTGGTGGCGTAAAACAGCGCTGTATAAATAGAAAAGAGGCAAACCTCAGGTTCAACTCCCACCAGCTCCTCACACTTTTTGTTCCTTGCAACTAGATGAATCTGATCATTCTTTGATCAACTCTTGTAGTGTGAAGATGGCGTCGCTACCACCTATTAAGCATCTCAATTTTTTAAAAAAGTTGAAAACAGCTCGTTCTGCAAAACAGCGAAGAGCCCTTTTAGATGGTGCAAAACCTGAGGAGTTTAAATCTCTACGTGAAGTTATACTGAATAGTGCTGTGGGAAATTTGGCTTTAAAACCAACCCTTGTCAAAAAGCTAGCAAAGTTTAAAAAACCCATCAAACAAGTTCTTTCAAAAACAGGCACACTTAAACAGAAAAAGCTCATTCTAATAAACCAGACTGGAGGATTCTTACCATTATTGTTGAGTGCAGCGCTACCACTGTTAACATCGATATTAGCTAATAGCAATAATTAGCCATGTCCTCCAAAAAAATGAGACTAATCCCAGAAGGCTTATATAATAAGCTAATGTTAATAGATGCACAACAGCAACAAAAACAACCATGCAATCTTAAGACGAATGAAGACCCAACAGAAAAGAAGGGAGAGGGAAATGGTGAAATTGACAAATTATTTTTAGCAAATATTCCTGACAGTGTTAAATTATTGCTGTTAGGTAGAGAATTACGAGATAAGATTATCAAGGAAAAACGAAAACGTCAGCAGCCTATTAAAATACAATCAGTTTCCGGTTTACTACCCTCTGAACTTGGAGGAATTCCAGATTTTGTGGATAATTTGAGCAATAAAAAATCAATAGACATTCACAATTTTTTAAAAGCTAATGGAATTGAGTATGATGCCAATCATGAACTTGTTATTAATGGAACACTTCATCCTGGAACCAATTATCCTTTGGTGATTCAGTATTTGGGAGATGGACGAAAATCATATGTCTCTGGAGTAGCTGCTGTAATGGCAGCGCTACCAACCAATAAAATCCCTAGAGGGTTGTTCCCTAGAGCAATTCTATTAAAATTTAAACCAGAAACTCTGAAATCAAAGTTTGTTTGGAATACTTTTTAAAATTTGTTTATTGTACATTTCTGATTATTATTATTATTAATAAATTTACATGTATTCCTTAACCTAAATAATTTTTTAGTCATTTTATTTACAATGTTATCATTTTTGGTATACTTTGTTGTGAAGTTTACATAAAACTCCTTTACAGAGCATCCTCTTAATCTAGAAATGAGATACAACAAGCAATAGTGACCACATAGAGCTGATTCACCTTGTAACTTAACATTTCTCTGTCTAACAATTAATCTATTATTTTTGATAAAGCTAGATAGATGTCTCCCTTCATCATAAGCTAAGTAAGATAGCCCATATGAATCAAAAAATTCACACTTTTTTCCTATAATATAAAAACAATACCAGTGCTGACCAGATAAATTAGACGGCTGATTATTTCCAACTATACAGCAAATTGGTTTGACTATCTTATAAAAACTAAATAAATCTAGAGGCATTACACTATGTTGTGCATTTTTACATTCTGCATATTTACTTAAAATACTTTTTATAGTAATGGTGTCCATTTTTTTGTTAGTCCATTCCAAAATCCTTAAAGTAAATTTCTCTATTCCCGGTAATGAATAGGGTTGATGGGTATTCACAATACAATAGCACTGTAAGAGCTTTAGAGGTTGCTGCAGCAAACTTTAAGTTTATACTAATATTGCCATGTTGGGGGAGAGGGAGAGCGTCATTACACTGTTGAAGATTGTAAACGAGAAGAAATTTCCCCGCCTTATATTCATCAAACTTGATATCAGTAGCATAGTCACTGTTATCCACATCCAAACCACTAAATAAAGACTGGTAACCTTCAATCAGATTTGTATCCCCCAAGTTAAACACTTTTTCAGTTTTCTGGGTACCATTGCAAGAGAATGTCACTTGTGAGAGTTCATTTCGTGTAAAGTTGAATGGATTAGTTTTAAAATCACCATATGCGCTTGTGGTGTCTACTAGTGCCATCACTATGCGATATGGTAATACACCATTTAGTATCTGTTGATTAGAATGCTGTTGTGTACCTATAGGTATCGAGTAACTTCGTAGAACACCTTCCTTCATTGGAAAAATAGCTGGTGTATGCATCCATTGTTGTAGCTGAGCAGTTTGTAGATTTGGGAGAATTACATGTTTTGTTAGAATAAGCTTACATTCCAGTATTTGTAGCTTTACTTTAATGGCTGTAGTTCCGACTGATATGAGAGAGAATGCATCGGGTGATCTAAAGCATTGTACTCTTAGATCAACTCCAGGAGGTAGAAACCGAGATTGTTGGAAAATTGCTAGATTAGGTGTTCCAATTAACTCAAATTCGGCTGAATTTTCACAGAGTGTACTTCTCGCTGTATATCCGCTATCATCTATAGCTGTTTCGTCTTTCACCCTAAAAAACCCAGCCGCTTCAGCTTGAGACTTTTTCCATTGCTTAGAATAGCTAAGAAGGTTTTCAAAATAACTGAGGTATGGGTATTGGGATACTTTTCCAGTAATTTCAGCATCGTTCAAGTACACTTGTATTTTTTCAAAGATACTATGAAGACTGTTATTTACTGGGAGGTAATCTTGAACTGCTTTGCTTGCTGCTGCTGTTATGTTAGTTCCATTTTCCTTAACAATTTTACACTTTAGATACAATTTTGTTTTGTTTAGCTGAATATACTGCTGATCATTGCCAGAAATATGGAATACAGCTGGTTGTGTTGCTGTTGGGAGGCTAACAGAATGATAAATAAACTCTCCAGATTCTTGTATTGTTACATCATGACCAGGTTCCTTAAAGATATCCAAATTCGGCATAATTGAGTCATCTTCAATCGTTGCCATATTGTTAGTCGAAAATGGTCTTGATATTGGTTTGGGGATGTGATGTAGGAATTTTAATACGTTTATTTTTAAAATGCCTAGATGGATTTATTGATACAATCGGAATAACTGATGAACTAGAGCTCCTCTTTCGTTTGCGTCCCGAGCCAGACTGATTAGTAATGCTCTCACCTATCCCACTTAAAGCTTCTTTCCCTCTATTAAGTATAGATTGTTTCACATTCTGACCTTGTAATACATCTGAAGCTAATTTACTTGCTGCTGTTTTCATAGACGGGAGAACATGTTGTTTAGCTAATGGTAATAGCGTCGATTTTGCAAAAGGGATGAATCTCCTCCACAAACCACTGAAAAAGCTTCCTAAGCCAGCTCCTCTTTGTCTTTTATATGAAGATTGAAAAAATATTTGTTTGCTTCCTCCTCGTTGAGGTCTCAAAAGACTTAAAAATACATCAGGATCAATATTTCTTCGATTATGTAGGCTTCCACCCCCTCTCTGTGGCTGTATTAACCTCTGTAGTTGATAGGTAGAATAATCCATGTTTTTTTTAAAACTGTTTCGGTCGGAAATGTAATGTAGCGGCAATGGTGCCGAAAGTGATGCAGGGTTCCTGACCGAGTTCGGTTTTTAAGTAAAGGGAAATATCGCTTAAAAGTGATTTATCAACAGGTAAATAATTAAGGTGAGTAAACTCCTTAATTACTAGTTTGTTTGTTTCTCCGGAATAATCAGTAATTCTTAGAAGTGGAGCGTACTGATCAGCAATAATTTGATTAGTGATGACATCACTGTAGATGTAAAGCTTTAAATAGCCTATATCAAATCGTAATGCTTCATTTGTTTTAATAATATTAGATCCACTTTTATACACTTCATACTTTTCCCTAATTCCCAATATCGCTGCAATTCTTTCGTTGAATTCAATTAGATAATCCTCGTTATTGTCACTTAATTTTAATGACAAGTTATTGTCATATGTACTCTCAACAAAATCACCCCATTGTGTGAGTTGACTCTTTAATTGATTCATATTTTGAATATCTAAAGTACAATGTCGTATTCGTCTATCTAGCTTAATCTTAGGAAACTCGCCTTCACCTAATACTATTAGTGAAACTGTTAGCACCAACTCTCCTGTTTTTATATTTATATTTGATCTTGTACGATTAAATATTATTGTAGACAGTTTTTGAATATCATCAAAATCTGTACTATTATATACGAGATGGCTGTTTAGATTCAGGGACCAATTAAACGAAACAACTAGATGTCTCTTTGTGAACAATAATATGTATTCAGCAAGTCCATCATAGGTATTACCTCTATATTCTGCTCTCAAGTCTGCACCAAAGATATGTAGAAATGGTTTCAGAGCAGCAATGAGATTGATATCAGTATTTAAATCGGTGGGGGCAAAAAACTCACAATTAATTACATTCAGAACTATTTCATCATCATCAACTGGTGTTGTAGATGATTTAAGAAGTAATTCAGAGTTGGTGATGCTATTTTGTAATTCATTAGCATGATTCCATATTTGTTTTTTAACTTTTAGTTCGCTTTTAGATGTGATATAAGGATGTAGTTTTTGTAAAAGTGTAGCTCTATCGGTGATTCTTTGAGCGTGTTGGATATTTTTTGGCGATGACTCATCAAGGTTGTTTTCGGGGTATGTAGCAGGTGGATAGCTGATTGCTGATTGGATAGTTAAAGACGGAGATGGTTGTCTGACTGCTGATTGGGTAGATGCTGGTGTAGGTTCATTGACCTCCTCACTGAGATCGAGTGCTTTTTTACCTATTATGTAACTTATTCTAGCAATCTCGTCACCTTTTTTAATATTTAATATAGAGCTTTGCACTTCGGCATAAAACAGCCAAACACCCTCGGTATCATTATGTAATTCACCATACTCGTCAATTTCTGAGAAGTAGTCAAAAAGCTCAGAACTCCATTGTATACTATTCAAGTATTGAGCATTTGTAAATTTTGCAGAAAAATTCAACTCATTATTATCTTCAGATAGAGCAGTCTTGCCATTAAACTGCTGGAATAGCCGATTAGTCTCTACAACTAACTCTTGCAGCGATGTGATATCATTAGAGGATATAAGTTTTACATCGGCTACAATTAGTGTTAATGTCGATTGATCAGTTGATGATATAGGCGTTCTGGTTATCCTTGCAATTGCATCCTTTAAGCGTATTCTATTTTGTATAGCATAAGCCCACACGCTATTCTCAACTGTGATTTCACGCTTAACATAAACCCCATGTATGGTTGGGTATGATAGAGATGCAGTTTCGACAGCATCGTCTTGATCATTCTGCTCTCTATTATGTGTAGTTTGAATAATCCTATACAGTTCTGTATATTTAGGAATAAATGGAGGTTTGTATACGTAACTTAATTCTGTTAGAGCACACTCATAATCTTGTTTTAATTCAATAGGGTTGGGTAGATGGTTTCTGAAGTTTGTTCGTTTATTCTCTGTAAAGTGTGGTTCTGAGCGGTCGCTTTGTAGGTGAATGTAGAAACTTTCCATAGTTAACAGATTAATTAAAAAAGTTAACTACACAATTAAAAAAGACAATTAAACAAGTGTAGTCAGTATAGCTTAGCATACGTTGTATAGTGTATTCACTATATAGCGTTATAGTGTTAAATGGCAAGATTTACTACGAGCGATAACGTTATATAACCATCAACACGTGGTCATACAACACGCTACAAAAGAGAAAATATTTTTTAGATAGCTAGCTATGACGTCAGCAGATGCTCAAACGTTTTTTTCGTTTATCACACGTTGAACTAGTATTGCAGCGGTTGAGTGAACACAAAAATTCTGAAATCAGCAGCGTGACGGACAGAGCAAGAAAAGTAAAAATACTCTGCATTTAGCTTGGGGTAGGTTGATACTATGGCAAGTAGGTAGTGGAAACCTGTTCCAGTGGAGAAGGGGGAAGAGTTGGAAGTGGCAGCTCCCGTACATATCATAACTACTCATTGTATTTACGTTTTCTTTTAATTTACTAATTAAATGACTAGCAGACAGCAACGCAATCAATTAGTAATTAGACGCCAAGTCAGATACGAGGTGGATGTAACTTTGTAACGACCTACGTGGAAAACATTTGGAAATGTACTACAAAGGAGGGCACGTAACTCCTAAATTTGCAGGAATGGACTTTTCAAGAAAACAAATAGCTAAACCTGTAAATGGTTTGCAACACATTTCATTTCCGAATCCATCAGAAAATAAACAACATCCATGCTTCAGCTTTACCCAACAAGAGTTTGACCAAGGTACCGGAAATTATTCTGGAGTAATTTCCAACAGAATGTGGCTGTTTTTCAGGGTCTTTGTCTACTTCGGATTCACGAATGTATCATATTGCCCCTCAAATGGGTTAACAAACGGCCTGTTCTCCGCAAATATCCTTTCCTGGACGTCAGCTAAGGTGCTATTCATCCAAGCCATGCTGTTCTACTTGGGAACATACCCAGTTAGATTTCTGTAAGTATATTTCAGCGGCTTAATTTTCCAATTTTGTATAAAGAATTACTTTCCTTTTACATGTTTACTTCTCATTTTAGGTCCTCGTCTGGTACCTCTAATACGTGGGTGAACGGCGCAGTGGTATTTTGCTGTCTTTTACAACTCTTTGTAATTCTGATAACCACCTGGATAAGAGTAAAACCAACTGAACGTCTCTTAAACGGCTGGGTTCATCTGGAAAGAGTGATTCATCAGAATGTCAATTCGAATCTGAACAGTGTGAAAATTCTCCGAAGGATGAATGCCCTCTACTTTTTGATGTTTACGGTCCCCACGGTCACCACTGCAGTGCTGATGGGGACACTCAATGGGCAATCATACACCACAGAGTCCACAGTTTCTTGGATGTGGCTGACTATAGTGTTCATGGGTATCGGTGGCTATAAAACAATTCACTTCACTAATTGCTACGTGATGTCTCAATTCCTGGAATTGTTTTTCGAAGAAATGCGCACAACAGCTGAAGTAAGCAAAACGATGACAACAATATTAAGATGGAGAGCGGTGGCTTCCGCAGCTGGGGAACAAATCAGTTTTATTAGTGACTGGTATTCTTGGTATGCAATGCTAAACAATCTGTGCAGAATTATAACAATATCCACGGCAGGATACTCTGTACTATCTCTGGTCAGGGAGTCCACTCTGAAAACTGGAATCGGAGTTTTTCCTCTTCCTCTACTCGCTTTTCTTCTCTGCTCCGGAATTATATGGCCGATTTGCCTGCTTGTCCTTGAAGTCTATTATGCAGACATGGTCCATAAGCAGGTTCAGGCATTTTACAAATTTCAATTTTATAGCCAGGAATACGTCATACGTGAAATGGCCAATATTTTTTGGTAGATTAAAATCATCAGAATTTTTCTTAATGAAAGTGGCACATCCCAAATGGCTGTGGAAGTGAAAGAAGAGGTAATTTGTAAATATTGCATTATCGCAAGCTTGCAAGTTAATTAACTAAATGGTTTCCGAAACAGAAAATTGCTCTCTTTAAATATTTTTGAAAGTTGCGGTAACTCTTTTCTCTTTTGTAGTGGAAGTCATTCATTAAGCTAACTAAGACAAGGATCATCAAGATCTCCTATTTTGACGTGGTTTCTGTAGACATCAAATTAGTTTTGAGTGTACGCATTTATTTTTAAAAGTAGTTTTCACCACAGTCGAAATATTTATATTGCTAAAAAATATTAGAGGCAACTCATTGAATAATTTGTATACAAAATTTCAGGTTATCAGCTCATCGTTAACATATTTAATTGTGCTGCTTCAGTTTCGACCACTGGGCTAGAAGACGAATGAAGCCCCCGAGAGATAGTAAATATAGGTAGCTGTGAAACTAATTTGAAATAGAGCGAGTCCTTCTTTATTAGTAAATTAAGTAAAATAAATAGCAAACATTCACTTTTGCCTCAAAGGCTTTTCAAGTTAATATGTCAACGGTGAAAGTCCTTCGTTAAATTAAAAATAAAAACAAAAAAAAACAATTCAGTAGTACACCTATGCCTTTTAATTGATTTTGCAAATTATTACCAGTTAAGCATATTAATCTGTCCTAAAGTTTACGTACGAGGTCACTTTAAGTAGCTGATGCGGAAACTACCGACTGGTTTATGATAGCCGAGTAGGTCACCAACAATCCTAGCACCTACGACAAAATTAAGAAATATCACATTACTTGAATTTTGGGTAAATTTAAATTGTGTGTTACATGTACTTTAAATAAATAAATAGTAAATTATAAAGTTATCAAATTTTCACTTATGTACTACGTACCGAGTTAACCAGGGAGTAGGTAACTGTGAAGAATCGGCAGGATACTCCAATTGTGGTGTACACCGAAAATTCATTTGATATGCCGAGCAGTTTCACCCTATCACTAGTGGAAAGTTGTTTATTCGATTGGATCTTAGCTATCCAGTTTGTAATTGTTGCAACTGCCTGTGAAAAATATTTCGGACAATTGTATTATGCATGTCACAAACTCCATATACCTACTTATTTCCAATTCTCGCATGTATAATGAGTGTCTCACCTTTCGGTTGATCTCGGCAGCCGTATACCAAACAAACAGGGTTACAAATAGGTAGAGAAAGTGAGTCGAGAGATGTTCCAATCCTCTACTTGGGTCCAATGACAGAAACAAATTCTCCGACATTTTTGAATACATCAGTACCGAGTCAGCAAAGCTTATCAACATCACCAGACCCATGCTGAGTTCGTAGTTGACTACGTTAAATACCTTTTGCATGGATTTTATGCTTTCGTAAGCCTGTAATTGTAAAAGTTAAATTGCCTTGGATAAAAAGTTTCTGTGTGCTTTTAGATGTAGTCAAAGGTAGATACCTCATCAATGTCTGTGGTTATGTTGACGTCTTCCGAGAGCTGGTAAACCAACGCCATCATACTGACCATAAGAACCGCCCCGTATGACTCAAACATAGAGTCCAGTTAACTTAGTCACGGCCATCATTGCATGATTCAATCTTTTGTCCATGAACTCGCTGGAATTTTTCCATCCCAGGAAGGTGTTTATGCTCCGTTCATTTTGCGACCCTACTGCCAGAATGCAAGACATAATTGGAGAGAAAGTAAAGAAAATGGCCAGTCCCAAAACAATAAATCCTAAATGCTTCGGCGTCTCTATCAGATGAATGCGACGCAGTTCGTTTGCCAGTGAACAAAACTGGATTTGAGATTTTCGGCTCCACAGTGTGCACACAAGGGTTGCTGACATGAGTGTCGTCAGAAGTGATCCCAGCAAATGGAGCAGGCTGCCTGGTGAACTTCCAGTCTGCCTGGTGAACTTCCAGTTGAAAATAATGCTGACTTAGCACTCAGGCACGCACGAGACGTTACTCGGAATATGTTCACGGCGTGAAATGCGATTGTAAAAGACTGTTTTGAAATTGCAAAAATAACTTCCATTTAGTTGCGGTTTCAATGAAAATTATTTCATGAAAAGTTGTAGAATTTAAAAAAGGAAAAAGTTAAATACTTACTAGTCCTAGTTTCGATAATCTTTGTGTGGTGAAGGTATGACTGGAGGCATTCCAATTTAACCAAAATGGGACGTGGAAAAGTCTGGAGTAAAAGTTCAAAAAGAAAGTTATAATTGTGTTCCACCTCTGCGGCTCAACTTCTTCCATTGGATCCTTTAAGATTTTGTTTGGCGAGAGTTCGGCTTTCATTTTAGTATCTCTCAAGTCAACTAGTAGGATGTCAGATAATATGAAACGTTTTTTCTGTTTTACCATTAAATGGCTCATATTCGATATATAGGATAGGCTTTTTGCTAAATGAGAAAGGCTTTAGGTTAAAATTTCTTTATGGAAATTAATTAAGTTTACATTTTAGGATGGTCGACAGCGTATTTTTGAATTGGACGTAATTTCCATAAGAGCGACTTTGTAAAATATTGACAATTTTGTTACTCATATAAAGTAGTTTATTGCTTTACCATTTAATTTTCTTCATCGTGTATAATTCACAAGTACCAATTTTGCAGAATAGTAAGTAGCTTATTATTTGCAATTGCATTACAATAAAAACATAAATTGCGTGGTTCACAAAAACTGAGTTATTGTAATAATGACACGAGACACGTGGGAAAGTAGTCCAACTGACAGCAAATCAAATATCGAAACTGATGCTGACGTTTTTTGACGAGATGGCGAGTCGTTTTTTCTTGAAAAGAATAATTAGCTAGAACTCGCAATTTTAAGTTTCAGACACTGGCTCATTAAAATGACTCAAGAACCTTGTTATCCAACAATAATGACATGGTTTTGCTCTCCTAATTTGGTTCGTTAAGAAAGCCGTATTAAGAAAGGGCGGAAGGTCAGACAAGGTGATGCATTAGGTAGTTAGGTGGTAATATAAGAGAATATCGGAGTTGCTGTCCATTACATTACATTCAAACAGTGCACATTTAGTGAGCCTGTGGGGGCCCTGCTAAGCTGGTGCCGGTGTTCTATTGCACTTTTCAAAATTGATTTTTTAAGAGAAAATGAAGATTCATTTTGAAGAATCGGTTTCGTGGTTCTACTCCGTTTTTAGGCATTTCTATCCTATGTTTCTGGAGTGGGACAGGAGAAAGAAAGCTTTGTTTACGAATGGCTCACATTCCCCCAAATACAGGGCGTACAAGGTTATCATGTACATCACAATTGCTCTTCTACTTTCATCGTCGTCCTTGCCAGTTCTCACTCCAAAGAAGTTTCGTTTAGAAGAAACAATTTTTGGACTTCTCTTCTTTTCCATGTTTTGTGTCCTTCTTGGTCTATTTCTCGTCAGTAAAATTTACACGGAGGAAATTGCGGAGGCATTCAAATGTATGAAAAAGCTTCTAGAAGGCGCAGGTTGTGTTCCATCCAAAAACGAAAGCGTACATTATAAAAGTAAAACTATCTCCTTTAAAACCGTTTTATGTATTTTAATGACCTTCAGGCGACATCAGTTCAGTGGGCAGGGACAACGTCGACGCAAAGTGGAAGCGAATAGCGGAGCTTTTTAATAATGGCCTGAAGCCGGCTTGCATTGTTGTACCGGTACTGCTACCTTTCTACACTGTTGCCACAAATATAGACCCACTCCATTCTTTTGAGGTCTATGGCAAAACCATTTTGCCTGATTTGGAGCATCCGTACAGCTACATATTATGGATCTTCTTAATTATTCTAAGATTTTTCACGATATTCTTTGGCATTTTGGAAATATGGAGAACTACTGCCACCACCGTTGCATTACTCTTCTATTGGTTGGAGATGCAATCCAAACTTATTCAAATTTTGGGAGAGGAAGTAGCTCCTTCCGCATTTCCCAGTTGGTATGCAACAACTCAGATTGCTGGAAAAATTTGGGAAAGAGGTCTCAACCGAATGGTCTCTGTAATGTTGTCAACATACATGGGAATGGTTGTCACGTGTTTCGTCGCATTTCTGAGGTATTCATCTTCATTACCGGTGGCAATCACCTTCGTGATTCTGGACATGGGAACCAATTGCTTAGCAGTGACCACCAGCTTCCTTTCACTGTTCATTGAGTGTCATGAAAAGACAAAAGAGATAATTTGGAAGATGAAGCACAAAATGGTGCCCTTGTTGGGGGCGAGCTACTCTCAGCGGAAAATTCTGGAAACCCGGCTGAGGTCAATGCAACCAATGTCGGTTAAGTGTGGGACGGCCTTCGTTGTAAAAAGGAGTACGCAGACGGCATTCTTTGAAGGTGTGGTGCAGGGAACGGTGAACTTGAGCTTGTTATAGAAAATAAATAAATCGTAAAAAATGCACACTGGTTTGGAAAATGCTACAAGTTGCTCTTTAAAAGAAACTTGAGGTTGTTTTGCTAATAATGGTAGTGGCTTTTAAGTAGATTTAAAACTTAATAAAAATTTCATGCTAGGCTTGGCTTACGGCACGATCACGCTGTTCTTCTAATGAGCTTAAATGAACATGAAACTGAAAAGCTCTATATTTTGTATAATTTGCAAGACAGTTGCCAACTTTTATTAACGAGGCGTGAAACTTTCACGGTGAAAGCACACGCACACTCTGTCATATTTGAAGGGATATAAATTGCACAATTACTGGTGAAAGCAAAAAATTGTATAAATTTTCTACCAAGGGGAATCAACTAGAATATATTTTTGAAATTTCGAATGCTCATTTTTGGCAATGTACAGCAGTACGGGCACAGTTCGTTGCGTGATACAAAAAATGTTATTTAAAAGGATATACATTTGAATCATAAATTTGGACTATGCATCTAAATTTAAAATGGAATTGTTGCTCACAGATCTTTGCAGAATTTTCCGTCCGGAAACGCCAGCCAGCTATACCCTCACATATTCACGAAAGAAAGCTCACATACCTATACACGGAAGTGAGTTTTGCAGTTAAAATTAAAAGGGTTCAAGTTCTGCCGAAAATTATTGGTTCGTGAATCCGCAAATCTCTCCAGCAGGTAGCCATTATCAAACGCGGAACTTAAAAGACAGCAAACATTCGCATGTCATATCACTATTAATTATAAAGTGGTTTTTGAAACTAAGACAGAGCATTGACCTTTTCTAATTAAGTTACAACGAAAGTTTTTTGCATCGTCTTACTCTGAAAATCTCTGCGTTTTGCATGTCACTAATGACGATGGTTTATTGAAAAATGAGCACACTAATAATAGCGACTTTGGAAAAATTTCTGTCGCAAAACTCCCCAGTGCAAATACTAGTCCTGTGGCTAGCACAATAAATATCACGGAAAAGTCCTGTTTCGCCATTGCAGGTTTCTCCAACTTCACTCCAAATTTATCCTTTGCTGACGAAAGCGCTTCCATTATGCTCATCCACCGCTCATGTATTCCAGACTCTTTAAATCTTTTAGCTCGGAATATAAACGGTGGGGTAATAATTCCTCCGAAATGGGACTGGTAGGAAAGATCTAAATACTTTTCCTTTACCAAATACGCCCCAAAGTTTGATCGTGCTTGCTTCATCAAATGCGTTGCCAGCTCGCGCGACACAACAATGGCGGTTTTCTTTTTCCTGCATTTTCTTAGATGGCCATTCAGAGCTTCCAAATTTAACATTGCGATTTTCCACCCAATAGTGTTAAAATCCTCACCTGTCCCAGCGGACAACGTCCAGTTATGATTTCTACTTTTGTACCAATTAATCGCGGCGAACAACATATTGGTAGGTGAGGTCCATTGTGTTTTGTTGCTAATCAGCTCCTCCAGCTCCAGCTCTTCACTACTTTCATAATTCCCATATGATTTCATCTGCAGCCTTGTTCCTACTATCGACCACGCGCTAAAAACTTCTGAGCCGTCGACAGTCAGTAAACGCTCGTGGTGAACGTTTCTTGCTTTCACCGAATTATTTTTGTACTTTTGCATACC
>JAHZND010002929.1:0-19424 GCA_027744115.1 Acrocyrtus sp. NNG-2020 | reverse complement strand
TTTGCTCAAAGTTACACTAATCCGGTCCATCTGTGCACTATATGTGGCCAAAGTTATAGCAGTTTAATATTTTATCCAGGGAAAATGCCAGCATACCCCACCAATAACTTTCTCCTTCTCCAGGGTCTCCTTCTCCAGGGAAAAATAATGAGAAAAAAATATGGAGTAGTGCGATGAAGATGGTGAGAGCGATACAATTTTTTTCCATCTGAAGGACCATCCATCCCCAAAATATAAAGGGAAAACCCATCCCACCCATTTAACAAAGTTTTTTTTATTCTATCTTGTATTGATTGGATTGATTCAAAAAAAATCATAAGTGTACCGTGTATTGGCAAAAAATACGTTAAGTGTAGATTTATACTTTTTTACTTTGTGTAAGCTAAAGCTTGTATTAAGCTTAAAAGCTAAGGAAAGGGATTGGTGTGGACTGTGGACTCAGAAGAAAGTAAAAACTGCACGTTAAAGGTAATCCCAATAAAACGGCTGTTTTCCTCTCTCTGTGGATTGATCACATTTTGAGAGATACAAACTTGATCCGGGGATGTTTGCAGGTGGTAGAAGAGAGCGAAAAAGTGAAGAAGTGAATCCGGATGAAGCCTCTCTTTTTTTATCTATTTTCAGTCGTTATCGTCATTACACAGATGATCAGCGGGGGAAAAGGAGTAATGACGATAATAATGATTCTCCTCCCACTTTAAGTACAAACTCAGTTTTTATATATCGATTATCGATTTGAGAAGAATTAAAGTCGAGCCTGTCGAACAGGAAAAAAGTGTTTGTAAATCGCCATCATTTTTATAAGTGGAGAGCATATCCTCAATTTTAAGAAAATAAGCGCGGGATGTTATTCCTATAGGTAAACGGGGCGGGGAAAATAATGTATGGTGGTTTTTGCGGGCATTACTATTTCGCATATAAACTGTACTAAATTTTTTCTCGTTCAATGAAAATAAACATGACACGAAACGCGAGGATTTTTCCACATGGACAGTGCTGTATACTCCGTGGGGTTTATTACTACAGCTTCAGCTTTATCAAGAAGGAAGCCGAAAGATATTTAGGATGAGGGTATGGATGAGCGGAAGGGAAAAGCGGGATAGGAGAGGAGAGAAAAAGTCATAAAATCCATTTTTGCTACACAAAAGAAGGAAGGGAGAGTAGGATACTCCTCCTAAATATTAAATAATTTTTAACGCTGAAGAAAAAAAAATCTCTCTGTAGTTTACAGACCCCCGCTCCGACTTTTATCTCTGGATTTTTTTTTCGCTTCAGTGAGAAAACCAGAAAAAAATAAGTTGACAGGGGAAGACGGAGAAAAAAGGGAGAGCTGAACAGAGATGAAGTGCAGATGCCTTCTCTGTGGAAATTGCAATTTTTTGTGAAGTAGTCCGAGCGCCTTTTTTCCCCTTCCTGCTAAATTTGGTTATGACGTCTGCTGTGTTTTCTTGGGCTATTTTGCAAGAAAAAAAAGTGTACTATGTCCTTGTATATATGAATTCAGATAGGGCCACGGCGATATCCCTGTTATTTTTCAGAGAGGCGAAGAAAATAAAAAAAGATGAGGATGACGGACTTGACATTTACATTATTTATTGTGATAAGGAAGACGTATTACGACTTGCCACGGAGCTGGAATAAAAAGAATATGAGGGCAGAGGGTGTGTACTGTGAAGGAATCGGAGTGGCACTCCAAGCTCCAATATGTTTAAGAAGTGGTCAACTTTGTGGAAACTACGCCGAGAAAAATATCGATTTATGATTAGACAGCTCGATTTCCCGTAATTAACTTTTAATGTCAGCCAACGTTAAATGCTAAGGGGAAATGTGGAATATATGTATCTACAACTTACTTTTTGCTTTGTAATTGCCACAAGCCGACGAAAAAGGCGATCGTCTAAACTACTAAACTGCAGACTATTTAAGCAGCTTATGCATATTTTAAGGTACAATATTGATTAAGTANTTATGCATATTTTAAGGTACAATATTGATTAAGTAAAAGGCTAACAGTGTCATATATATTTCAAATAGAGCTTTTGGTACCAGAACCTCTATTTCGACCATATTTTTTATCTCCTTTTTTTATTAAGCACTCTACATACATAGTGCACACTACGTCAAGCTAAAAAAAAATACCTACTGTGAAAAAATTTATTTCCACGAAGAGCGCCGTCACTCTCTCAACCAAACAGGTTTAAACGGAGTTTTATTGCTTTTTACAATTACTAAATATTCCCTGACTTAACCTCTGGAGGATAACACCTGTGCGAAAATCCAAGATAATACGTAGATAATCTTTTTTTTGGGTGCACCTTCCCATTACATTGTATGAAAAACTGTTCAACCACTACTGCAATACTACTCTCCTCGCATTTACTTTGGAGTGGAGAGAGCAAACGCCATGAGCAAACTGATAACAACGCATTATTTAAAGTTGATGGGTGCGAGATATGAGTTATGTCAATTTGCAGAGCTGTCAGCGTCACTTAATCTCTCCTTATTACCCATCATCAGTCATTCCACTAGCTAATTTCCCATTATAAAAACTGATTTTTAAAAGTGGGTTTAAAGTGGTTTAAACAAACGTACGAAACATGTCTGATTGTATGCGTGATACACGACATGAGCACGTTTCAATCAAAAAATATCGATCACTGGTGCAATGCTGACATTGGAATGTGGTCTACCTAATGGAATAACGTAGCAAATCAATTTTTACAAAATATTTTTGCCTGGAGTGGAGAGGAAACCTGGAGATATTTTTAGCAACAAAATACCAAAAGTTATGACAATGAAAAAGGAGTGGACTAGTTATTTTTGGTATAATGTTAACTTAAGCAAACCCTTGTAAATAAAAAATTGTCACCACTGCTCGTCAAAAACTAACTTTCCTTTCGACTTTCGATTAGGGGATAACTTTTACTATACTGATTGTCAGCATAATCCCATCCCATATTATATTTATGTATTTCTGAAGCTGTGATTGATCATGTTAGAGATAGATTTAGGATTTAGCCACATTTCAATTTAGGGCTTGAGAAACACTAAACGAAATACTCCATATGGAGAAATATCAATCCATTACATTTTGCCAATTCACAATTCGAGAAAAACAAATTGCAATTTTGATTGTTTTACTGAAGTCACGACTAGCCCCAGTGCGATATTTATTTATTTATGTTGCTCTAACCGACTTGTTCTTCCTATCTCTAGCGGTAAAAATTGAATTTCTGAGATGATCATCCTGTCCTCTTACATACAATAAATCAAATTATTACTTTTTTCGCAATGTTCCATGAAATTATCAAATTGAATAATATCCCCTTTATTCCCGTTATGCGGACGGGAAAGGAGCCTAACGTTTTTCTTGCAAAAGTCCGCGCGTGCTAGCAGCTTCTCCACAAATTCACCTGGATTTCTATTGCTATGCTATATTTCTACATTATAATTCTTTTCGTAATAAAAACATCTATAAGACAGGAAGAGGTTGATGTATGGACGGATTACGTCAATTCTAACCTCAATCCGGGAGAGTCCTCAATCAAATAATGTAGGAAAATAAATACAATAAAAATCTATAAAAGTCGTGCAGTGGTCTGGCTCCAGTTTTTTTTCCTCCGCTACGGCCCAAAACACCCTCCTCCTTCCAAAAATCACAAATCCACCGTCCACCGCACCTTTCACTTCATTCCAAAAATAAAAAAAATGAATGTACTATACACTACTCTGCTGTAAATTGCAATTTACGATAGATTCCTTTTCCACATTACTTCCCAATCCATATCCATTTGCTTCCATTTTTCTACTGTCAATTGCACCACCGAAAACAATAGTGCTTTTCCGTTGGTAGTTCGCTTTTTTGGCTACTGCAATAAATACCTCCACTTAACTTTAAGCACCGGCTGGACACAACTGCTCTATTTGTATGAGTATCCCACTTTACTTATAACGGTGTACTTTCTGTAGCAATATTATATTTAAGTGCTCAACTGGGAATAAAGTCAGGATGCGCACATTTCTTTCTCGTTTGCGTTTTACGAGGGGCGCTTATTATATGAGTAATTTTTTTTTCGCAAGTCAGACATCAAAAGAGAGAAAAAAAAGATCGTCAATGATGATGGTTTTGAATTGCAAATCCTCTTCTTGGAAAGTATTCTCCACTAAGGATATAATATGGTGATGATGCAGAGTAATAACTATAATGAGGGGGGTATTTTATACGATCATCTCTAGCATTGTGATGCATTGCAAAAAGTAATTGTGAAAAAAAAAATATTTTCAAGAAATTGACTCAGAACATTTTTACATGACAATAGGCTGGTGTGTTTTAAAGACGGTTACGTTCTAATGTAATTTTTTTTTCTCGCCTGTGCGAAAAAATGTCTAATTTTAGCTCACTAATCTTTTTTGGCTTGTGATTTTCCCCAATATAGTACAAATATTTTTAGTAGATTGCCCAACACACATATATATTTTTTTAATATTAAGAATATTTAGACTTACCTGCTGAAATTTTTTTTAAAAAGGTTAAGTAGTCTTCGTAAATGATCTGCCTCTTGTCCTCTCTCCCCAAATATAAATATCCTTTTTTTGCTCGGTAATACACACATTCACTAACTCACTTAATTTAATTCACGATACAAAAAATTCACAAACTGTATTTATCCTGTGTATAGCATAATCACGACGGTTTCTCATTTGCATGTCTATTCAAAAATAATATTAGTGCAGGATTGGATTAGCAATAAAAATTATATTTTTTTTACAATTTCTATGTAGCCTTCACTTCATACACAGCACGCTCAACGTAGGTATTTATTGTCCTCGAATATTGGAAACCGGAAGGAGGCTGCAACCTCAAAAACCACGAAGAGGAAAATACTATATTTTTAATACACTTTCAATAGATTCTTGATAAACTGGGAACGGGAACTGTTTTTAACTGTCAGCAAAAATTGTACTCTGTTTTGAGTTGAGCAGCTGCCCTTTCCCACACACTTCCAGTGCAATTAAAATTTCAGCATTAAAATGAACAAATTTTTTTCCCACACTCTTATTTTTATTTACACTATTGCATATTTATTGCAAACTGTAATGTAATTTTTAATGGGATAATTTTAAAAATGTATTAAAAATGATTCCTATTTCACCAATGAACAAGATGAATCAATTTTTTTTAAAAGTTTTTCCTTTTGCTTCTTGCACTGTTACTGTCTTTTTTAGTCTTTAAAAAAGAATGTTTTTTCCAGCGGATGAGAAGTGTATTATCCTCTTCATGCACTTCTTATCCTTTATCCTTTTTTTATTAGCCTGAAGGAGAGCTTTAAAAAAGTGTATAACTTGATTTAGCTCAATTTACTTCAACTTGGCTTAAATTAATGTTTTTTGCCTTTATAGGTGATTGTTGGAGTGAGTAAAATAAATGAACAATTTATATATTTTTTCTTAGCGTTTTTGCTCCATCTTCTCCACTGAGGAGTATATAATAAAGTGGATATTTTGAAGAGTTCAATGAATGTGATGTGATGGTAAAATCTTGCACAATATGGGTCTTGTCTCCTTCACAAGATCACACACATTTTTATACTTGGCAATAGCTGACTGTGACTCTCATGCTAAGGTATATATGGGCTAATTGCTTAAGAGTAACTGTGCCTTACTCTCTCTCGATTTTTTTTCCTTCTGTAAATATTTATTATTTAAAAATATGTTCTCTGACATAGATTTAGTGAGGAGGAGAATGAGGAGATGTTGTATAGTGCCGCACCAGCAATGAGCAATACAAAAAAAAACATGCAGCAAAAGCAGAAGAGATGATCTCCTCAAGTTTTACACGCACAGCACACTAGCCACAATATAAAAAAAATATCCATCAATGAAAAATTTTCAGTTCAACTTGTTCACTTCTTCATATGGCTGCAGAAGTACATTTTAAAAAAAGAGTGTTTTTCCTTTAGAAAAATAAAAGGAGATGATGAGATTGATGATGTTGATGAATAAGTGCAGTGCACTCGCGAAACAAGCTTGTATGAATGAGAGCTGTTGGCTGTGCTGAAATTAACTGATGAATCCGAGTTCGCTTCACTTCTATGTGGAGAGACTGACGAGGAAGGACTGATATATGGGAGCTGCAGCACGCATGAAGGATATCCACTTTTTGGAGTTGGAGAGTTGGAAGGTTTTTATTTTGGAAATGGTTTGGAAGTTGAAAGTGGAAAAGAAGAATGGAATGGATATATGGTGATGATGGGGATGGAGGGTTTGTGAGGGAGAAATATAACGTGGAGAAGAAGCAGGTTAACATACAGGCCGGGTTGGGTCTATCATCTATGTCTAATACTAAAAAAATGTGTTTTTCTGTATATCATGGAATGGAAATGGAAGTCGCCTTTAGCTTTTGTATTGTGTATGAAATAGAATGGATGCAGCAACTTCCAAAGGCAAGACATAGAGATTGGATAAATTGGGATATGGATATATGCACAAGAGAGGAAGTAGAAGGCAGTTTTTTTTGGAGAAGTTAGTTTCACTTTTTACACTAGGTTGCGAGTATTAGTTATGGAGAATGAGATGAGAACTGTTTGCTTTTGCTTATGCACAATGGAGTAGAAATACATGGATATATATGGAATATGGATTGGATAAGAACGACTAAAAAGTATTTTTTTGTTCCTTCTTTCACCTTATCATTATTAGACTGGTCTGTCTGTAGCCTAAAGATGTAGGTAAAAATGTAAGTAGGTACGTATGTATATGATAGGGGCTTGTGTTTACTTGTGCAGTATTCCTGGGCATATTAGCAACAATCAACTTGAGATCGTGTGGTGTTATGCTGGAGAAGTCAGAAGTAGTTGAGTCGTGAGAAATGCTTACGGTGCGGAGGGAGAGAGACTTGCTTTAGTTGCTAAGTTCTAGTTATCCAGTTCTCATGATGATGACGATGACTGGAATGTAGTGGAATAATGGGTAACAAAGTCTGATGAGATGATGGGGCTTTCTGCACACGCTCACAGTAACTAACCATTTTAAGTACAAGCAGGAAACTAAAAAAGCGTCTGCTTAGGTATATTTGAATCAATGTTTTTATTAAAGCATTTTACAAAACTACAAATTACATTAACTTAAATACGTCACACTTACAGCTGGGCTAATTTGATGAGTTTCAATTTAAATAAATAAAGACATTTCTCACTCGAAAATTGTTCTGATTCCATGTGCATGCATGCATGCACACGTCGCCGTATAGTCGTGTGACTGCTATTATACCTTATTAGTATTAGTAGGATTTACGCTAAAAATCTTAAATAGTTTATGAAAAAAAATAGTTCTGTCTTCTTCTTTTTTATAAACCATTGATTTATACATTGATATAGCATACGAATTATAAATATGAAACAACGAATGGAACGTAAATAAATACCAGTTACAAAATTAAAAAATGAATCCTGCCACCTGCCCAAATATTATAATTATATAAAAATTGAGATAGAATAAGGAAGACTGACTACAAATCATTAATTAATTGGCTATAATTGTATTCAGAGCTTGTACTTGTACTTGGTTTCGTTTTTGATGCTACTGTATTTGTATCTCCACCTTCGGCTGCTTCGGTAGGCAAAGGTATACTATTATTGTCATTGTGAGATTCTAGGTTATCAAGAAGAAGTTCTTGAGAGTGCAGCAAATCTATGTCACAATCGCTAAGATGCATTTCGTCTTCTTGTTTGTCTTCTGCAATGTCCACATGATTTGTCTCTGCTTTCCAGGTAGTTATACTGCTTGAATTGTCAGTTCTCCTATGTTCTTCCATCATTGATTCATCATTGTTTGCAACAATTTCTTTTACTCCTGCAATTTCCTCCTCCATGCTGTAATATTCATCGCTGTCATCTTCTGCACCCTCTATCTTAAGAACCGATATTATGTCTGAATCTTTTCTCGTTTTCAAAGTGACTAGATCGTTTCCTGTAGGATCCTGAAACGGTAGTGTAAAATGAACAGCCACAAATCCATCGTCGTTGTGCTTGGAACGACATTCTCTGGTTGTTGTTGTTGCTACCATTCTTTCAACTCCAAAATTGCCAAAATGCTTTAACTCAGAACAATTGAACTTGTTTACTTCTCGAATACGCGAAATTCGTTCTTGGGCGATTTCCTCCTGGTGATATATAAGAATTGTTGGCGTCTGAGGAGTGCTTTCGTTTGCGGGAACTAAGGGTTGAAACTGTTGAAAGTAGATATTTCCAACAATTGTTTGGCCACTGGTGGGGTCCTTAAGGGTCTTAGTAAATTTTCTTAACGTGTATCCCCAAACCATTACAAGGGTGGGAGATTCGGGAAGTCGAGTAAGTTCCTGTAGAAGGCAGTTGTATTTGTCGTTACTATCAATTATCAAGTTGTACTGTCTCTCAGCTTCTGGAAGTTGATGATTGTCGGCAGTGGCTAATTCAACGACAATAAGTCGACACTTATTATCTTCACGATAGTAGCAGTTTGAAACAACTTTCAGCTGTGAAATAAAAAAAATCAAATCTAGCTCACAACATGAATTAAATTTTTTAAAATAAAATAGTGTGCAATACAAAATTACGAATCAGAAACTGTCTTTAAATGTTAAATCGTACCAGCATATTTGGTTCATTATCCAGTGCCATATTTGGTGAACGTTCCACAACGTATTTTGTCAGCATGCGCCCCACTTTCCACTTTGAACACATTAGGTCTTTCCATTTGAAATGGTGTTCTTCGAGGGTCTTTTTAACCCTTGAGTCCCACAGAACACAGCAATGCCAAACAATATGGGTATTACCAGTTAGTTGCCCAAGGAACGAGGGTTTCTCCAAGCGCTTCCTTTGTAAAAAACTGGTCATCCTAGAAACTTTCGCAGCGGTCGTAATGGGCACATTAGTGTTGACATCGATCGAGTGTGCTTCGCCACATTTAGGTTTAAGATTAGAAATCGGAGGGCCGGGGCTTTCCTTAAACCTGCTTTTCGAAAATTTTACTTGATCCCGATCTCCTTTAGAAGACATTGTGGACTCCAGGTTCGAGTGCCGTTTTGTAGTTGTCTGACATGGCTTTACGATCACCTCACGAGATTTTACAAGAGCAACAACACCCAACCACAAAATCTATTCGCAGGAACAACAAAAATTTCATTGAGTTTATAATTAATCACTTTATCTAAACTCAAACTCGAAATCGGACAAACTTGCCTTATCCTTTTATTAATTTTACTTACTAATTATTTATGTCTTCTTACCTTTCCGTTTCCATTATTCCATGTGCCTTGACATTTTGACAACAAATGTTTTTTTCTATTAGTAAGAAAATTCATTCCCGCCCCTCCGTAATACTCGATGATTTCTGATTTCTAGTGCTTTTATTTTTGCCTGTCGAATTGCCTGCCTCTGCCTCTTATAGTCATGAAGTGGTGCTCTTCTATGAAGCTGAGCATCAAGAAAATTGCAAAAGTTAAATTGCCAATTAATTGTTTTAAGAGATTTGTTTTTTATTTTTATTTTTAGAAAGCGAACATTCAGTTTGAAAGCTATGAAGAGAGCTTTGGTTTAAATTATGTCAATTCATAACTTTGTTCCAATGGCTCTGCAAACTCTACCGCAAATGCTAATGCAAGTTTTATGAATTCTTTCAAATATTGAAAGTTGATTGTATCTGGAGTGTCCGTATGTCGGTGGTGCTCCGGGGAATATTCTGACCCATAGACAAATGCTGAGGGATAGCTAAATTCAGTCCAGGAAGCGTAATCTGCATAGCATCCAACGCAAAATATTTTGTCTTCATATCCCGCGTTTAAATAGGTGTCAACTAGAACTCGCAAAAAGTCGTTGAGTTGTGGGGCCGTCTCTTTAACGTGAATAGCAATTTTTAGCGTGTTTTTCGGATTAGGATGATAAGGTTCATATACGGATGTGGGAAGATAGCCTGCCATGGCAACGGAGAGCATTCCAACAACGCGAATATTTTTTTCTTTGTAATTGGAGGCGATTGTGAGGCTGCCCCGTAATCCAAACTCAGTTGCTGCGTACCAGTGAAATTCTAGCGACCTTCGAGGAGTAAATCCATCTTCAGCGATGATTTTGAATGCTTCAAAGAGAACGGCTGCGCCACTGGCGTTGTCGTCAGCTCCTGGAGCTTCCATTCCTGGACAGTAGAAGAGATTTTTGCAGGGCTTGAATTTCTTATATAGATTAATGGAATCGATGTTCGCTCCCAGTATCACCGTTTCCTTTTGTAATTTCAGTCGAGAATCAGAACCATTTATACGGGCTATAATTGATCGCTGGCCATACTCCCAGTTAGGCCCGGTAAACTCTGAAATAGTTATGGAAAGTATGCTCGAGTTTGCAATTGCATTTAGTTGATTCAAAAGCCACTCTCCAGCTTTTTGTCCGTGTGAAGAAGAAGCCAATCGATTGGTAAACTTTGTGAAGTTATTAAGAAAGATTCTCGTCTCGTCTATATCGATTCCAGAAATTAACTCGGTTGCTTCCTCCACAAAACGTGCGGAAGTTGGAAAGTAATCTGCAGCTAAATATAATTACCTATTTAGTTAAATCAGGCCAATAGCAAAATACTTTTTATGCTCAATAATTATTATCAATTGCTTTTACAGAAATCCGCCAATCCAAACTTTGAATAAATTGGCAATCCTGTCATATCAAAGTAGCCCGAGGATTGACCGTGAGTGTGACTGTTCAGATGATGATTCACATCTGAAAGATTTAACCATTCTGGATCAGTTTCCAGAGTCAGTTTTACGAATCGAATTGTGGAGTTGAAATGAACCGCACTGTGAACAACTTCCGTATAATTATTTTCTAATTCCAATGGATCATGTGTGTGATTATGTCCCAATACTAGGCATAATTTAAAACATAGAATTATTACGTAAACGCAAAGAATCCACTTCCGATGCCGCAACATTTTAGTACAGCAATGTATTTAAGTTAAATTTTTCAGAAATAACATTGATAAACGCTATTAAAACTCGTAAGCAAAAGAGAAAGTCGTCTGATATTTGAAATAAAGGACAATGGATTTTATTCTCAATTGTCTATAAACTGATATATTTAACAAACAATTTTACTTCTTGCAAAACTTTCTGACTACGACATCAGTGCTCTAACTTACTAACTGTTAAGTTTAATTTCTATATCAAGCAATCAAGTTAATGCCCTGGAATAAATAGCAGTGACGATGGTTTATAAAACGACAATTACATAAATACTGTTCATAGTTCACAATTTAAATCTAAACAATAACGAAATGGAGTTAATTTGGAATCTGCATCCTTACATCTTCAGTTAAATGAAAGCCATAATGCCTTTCTGCTGGATTGATTTCGAATAACTTTGTGTTGCAAATAGTGATTAGGTCAATAGGCTCCTCCGGATTAAGTCGGTTTAAGTCAATAGCCAACTGCAGGCTTTTAAGACTGAATGGAGGATATTGCCGTTTCAAACTGAAAATTCAAAATTTTATCGTATAATAGGATAATTTTAATATTAAATGTTTAAAATACAGTATCTAATACAAAATATAAGTTATTAATATCTTACTGATGACCCTGATAGTAGTGCTCTATGGGGACTTTGCAGTACCAAGGCATTACCTCTCTACCTTCATAACCTAGTCTGGGATAAGTCATACGTTGAAGAGGGCCTTTTTGGGGGTATCCATGTCTTTTCCCTCCGGCGTGTTGACCATGTACTCGGATATGACTGTCAATAGCCAACTGCAGGCTTTTAAGACTGAATGGAGGATATTGCCGTTTCAAACTGAAAATTCAAAATTGTATTATGCAATCGGATAATTTTAGTATTAAGTGTTTAAAATACAGTATCTAATACAAAATAAGTTCATCTTACTGATGACCCTGGTAGTAGTGCTCTATGGGGACTTTGCAGTACCAAGGCATTACCTCTCTACCCTCATAACCTAGTCTGGGATAAGTCATACGTTGAAGAGGGCCTTTTTGGGGGTATCCATGTCTTTTCCCTCCGGCGTGTTGACCATGTACTCGGATATGACGCTGTAAAAGATATTAAAATAGTACGTAAAAGTTTACTAATTCAGAATTGGTTGTTATTTATCAGTGCTACCACTTAAGTATACTAATAATAACTCTGAATATTCTAAAACCAAAAACTTTTGTACCAGATAATTGTCACTTTTTTAAAGGTGTCTTTACGTTGAAATCATATATCGTAACCATGGCAAAAAAGACAACTATATCTGATACGACCGATATACTAAACAATTTCAATAATTTTATTATTATTTTGCTACCTTGGGCTGAGGCTCTCTTGGAATATTATGACGTGTCACTCGAGGCATTGTTCGAATCAGGGCGAGTGCCCAGTCAGCTCCACCCTTGTAGGACATAGTTCTGGCTTTAAACCTTGCTGTTTAATTTATAAAAATACACTAAACAAAAATCTAAAATCAACTAAAATGCTTACTTGCATTACGCGTATTATTAACTGTTTACATCAAATTACCTCAAACTCGCAAAGGAGCTTTTTTGATAAAATCACATGGGCCGACCGGACTTGGACTCACAATCACAATGCAAGGATTTGTCAGGTCAGCAGGATTCATCGGAAAACTTGTCCGTGAGTAACTTAAGTAACATGAACAGAAAGTATGACATAAAGTTTTGAGGGCATCTGGAGAGAAATGGGTAGCGCCCGCGATTCAAACGATTTGCCATTTAAACTACAGTATCGTTGTGGAGCATTTGTAAACAAACAACAAAGTTGCAATTTGCAATAAACACTAAAATACTGCTGCAATTAGCGACTAAGATTGGAGCAGAATTGGATGGTTAACGGCTTTAACTATTCTATTTTTAAAGAGTATTGACGAATAAAGATAGAGCAGAATTGTATATTTAAGATGATGTAATTTAAAATAAATAGAAATTAATCCTCGGGAAGAATCGAATGAAAATTTAGCTTTAGTAGGCAGTCTTCCTCAAGTGAGAAGTGTGAATATAAATTCCTCTGGTGCTTTAATTGCTAATTTTGGATGTCTAGTGTTTTTTAATTACAATTAAGGTTAATTATGTAAGACACAGAATGATGTAGTTGTTTGTGATCAAGAAGGTGGTAGAAATTCTGAAACCAATGACTCGTCGTACTTTATAAAATTTTGTAATAATTAACTCATAACAGTGAATTGAAAACTATTTGGAGAGCTCTCTTGAAACATGAATAATTCACGGCATTGTGAGGACCATGAAGCATTTTTAGAACTGAAGAGCGAACTGACAACTACTGTTCAAATACTAGGAATTCTTCATGACTTCATTGAAAGTATTTTCGGTAAGTTATTGCCGTTTGTTTGCTTACATCATATTACACATTGCATCCCATCAATAATAATAGTGATTACTAACAATAACAAAGTAGGCATGTTCCATGTGCAAATCTTTCTCGTCAAAATTCTTCACAGCAGATAAATAGTCTATTTATCTGCTCTGAAGAATCTTGACTAGTCTAGTTATCTATTTAAAATAGATAACTAGACTAGGACTAGGGTAACGGTGAAAAAAGTAATTACTATAGTGGTTCAGTTTTTGTTGATATGCTTATGTATTGTTTGTGTTGCAGGTGAAAGGTTGAAATCTTTTTACGACCTTCAGCAAAGCAATCAGGATGCTGGTCGAGCGAGTAATGCAGAGGAAGCTTTTAGAGCACTTCGATGGAAGTATATTAATTCGCCAAAGGCAGGGGGAAACAGGGCGTCAATAGTTCCCGAGTTGAAAAGGCCTTCCAACGAAACAGAGACTGAACGTTTGCAACCAAATCGGTCATCTATGGTAGAGCAAGATCCGTCGGAAGTTATTGGTATAAGATGAACAAAAACAAAAGAAAATTTATAGTTCTATTAGTTCTGTAGCAATCATACTTTTGGTGTTTGGTGTCGGTTTCGCAATTCGTTCGTCATTCGTCTTCTGAGAAGTATTGAGGAAGTAATCAGGTTCCAACATTGTAATTTAATTTGCAGATGTGAAGTTGGAAGTGAACTGTGGTGGCGAAGAAATCCTACCCGACTTTTTGGAAGATGTGGATACATTTAGTGGAGAACCAGCCGGATCTTCGTTTGAATATGAAGGAGAGTCTTCCGCTATGCATATATCATCATCGTTTGAACTTTCTAGTAATCATTACGACTCTCAACTTCACTGTCATCGGGCATCAAATGCAGAAGGAGTATCTGTATCTGCAAAAGTCAACGCCAGTGCTAGTAGTCAAAGTCCAAGTCATCAGCAGAGTCGATTTATTCCCGGATTAATTCCCATCCAGTCAGAAACAGATCCCTTGAAAAATGAAGAAAATTTCAGTGAGCAATCCATGTCCAGTGATAGTTCTGATGGTGACTGGCAACCCACTTCAACAAATAAAAAGGTGAAACGTGAAGCATTAGTTAAAACTAAGACGAGAAAAATTACTGCAGCTGCACAAAAGTTACCCACAGCGCAAAAACGTTCTGCAGGATCAGCCATACTGCAACTTGGAAAAACAAACATTACGCCAACCATCCCAATTATTGCATTAAGTGACCTTAGGCGTCACCAGGCACATCAAAATCAGAATCATGGGGAAGGTGGTCCCTATAAATGTTCAATGTGTCCAGCATCTTACAAGCAGGAAGAAAGTCTAAAAAGCCATCAAAAATACAAGCACAATCCAAGCCGAGTTCAGTGCCAGTGTCCTCTTTGTGGAAAGTCCATGGTGGATAAGTACAGACTTCAAAGACATTTAAGACTTCACACCGGGGAGAAACCTTTTGAATGTCAATACTGCGGTCAATCATTTTATCGGAAAGATTATCATACTAAACACATGCAACGGAAGCATGGATTAAGTTCTGCCAGTTATTCTCATTCGCCATCTTCAACTTCTTCCAATTCTAATTCATCTGCTTCCACTGGGAAAACATCGAAAAAGCTTCCTTCAACTACCATATCATCCGCGAGAAACGTTAATACAGCTTTAACTGTTTCGTCACCCCGTGTTAAGTCGGGGCCAGAAATACAAACCACTCCTCCAATAACAGTAAGAAGTCATCAATCTACACCATCATCATCCAATTTGTCTGTAAACCATGACATTACTTCGTCCTCAGGGACATCAGCTTCTGCTCCACCAGGTTCAGGTTTTATAGATTACTTTTCAAGTTTAGGAGGAAGTAGTTCTGATCATACTGCTGCAAATTTAGCTATCAGCAACTCCCTTGGAATCGGCAGTACCAGCTTAATGACTATGACTTCGCTGACTTTTGATGATCTAATAAGCGCAGACTTATAAAAATCAAAATAGTGTACTTTAACCTTTTTAAATTCATCGCGAAACGGACATTAAACATTACGATACAATTTATAATTACTGCAGCAATAAATACTGATGTAAATATCCTGCAATATAGATGAGTCAGATAAACAATTCTACTATTATCGTATCGTCGTCGGTGATGTATTCATTCCAGTGTAGCCAAATAGCGTAGTCATGCTTCAAGCAACTAGGTAGGTATATCAGCAATAATTTCAAAACGCCCATGTGCAATTATTTGTATTGTGTACTAATACTTACGAAATACTTTATCAAATATAGCATTAGGGGTACGTATTTACCTATGTTACCCCTATTTATGAATTAAAAGCGAATCATTTACAAGAAAAAAATTGTAATTTAGAAGAAAAAAATTAGCCGTTTTGTTTAGCGTAGTTACATTTATATGTAATGCATTGTGTATGCAATGTGTATTTTTGTTTCTTGAATGCAAGGTTTTAAAAAAAACTTGACCCGATATTCAATAAGTTTGTAGCTTTTAAAAAAGAGGCGAAAGAGGAAATTAATAAAATACTAATAAGTTAATACTCAAAACTTCAAATTTCTTATCGTAGTCTCTAGCTCTAACTGACTCATCACCATATTCACCATCATCATTTTTGACGGACTGAGTGATCAAATTCTTGTTGAGTGCGACATGCGTCATGTAAATCATTTATACACTTCAAATTTTTCAGCCGTAATAATATACATGTACATGTACATCTCTTTAAAAATTCTTTATTTCGAATGTCGATATGCTTCTGTTTATGTCAATCTTGTCAAATTTGAAAGATAAGTTGGTAATTGTTATACATGTCTATACCCCAGATCTTTCTATTTCGCTGAAACTTACCTTCCCAGCTGTATGATGATGATAAATTGGTTAATATTAGTATTAATTGATAAATTGGCATAACCAACCCATGACGGCATCATACGTGACGTTTATGAAGATACTTTCCTAATCGCATATTTTGGAGTGATACAGACTGATACAATACGTACGTAGTACGTAGTGCAATGGAGTTTGCACATAAATCTGAAAGTTTCCTGATAGGCACATTTTCAACAACTTCAGCAGAAAGAATGTGCAAATTCAAAAATTAAGCTCTCACAATGAGTATTGGCAATTTTACCAATTTGGTAGTACGTACTTATGTACGTACAATATGTACTTGGCGATGAATAGGAATAAAAATGATTTCCTTACTGCCAGATTAAGTGAAGATTTTCACTGAAATGTAAACTATTGCGTCTCATCTAAAACGAGAAACATAGCCAGAAAATTGCAGCCTAGAGCAAATTCGCAAGAAATCATCCGATGTCATTTTCATTTCAAAGTAGTCCTGCTTGACGAACAAAGAGGAAGAAGGAAAATGCAGATGGATGGCTTATTGTACAAGACCAATTGCCTCGTACATCAATATGTGTTGCTTTCCTCTTGTAAATTTTTGGATTAATTTCTGACATGATAATTTTACCTATTTCAATCGATGTAATTTCCCAAACTACTAATTTACCAAAATAAAAAATAAAGTAAAAAACTAATTTACCAAAATATAAAATTTTTTAAGCAGTAGCAGACAAAAAGCATTAGCAATTTTGCATTTTATGTACTCGTTGAACGTTATTGGAATGATACAGTATTGCTTACTTAACTTATTGAGTCGGATATCATAACAAAAAAGTTATCCTTAGGCATCATGGCAATGGCAATAAACTTCAAAGTGCCACGGCATACAACTTATCAATATCTTTCGATGTTCGACCATTCCCTCGGCAAAGCAAAAGTCACCGAGATAAAAGTGTTATCGGAATAATATCGGGAATGTGCATTTATTGTATTTTTGTAGTAAAAATAGCGATTAGTAAAACGATATAGCATATCAAGATCAACATTAATTACTTACATCCAGATCCAATATACCGACTGCGCGAAGGCTTTGATAATAGTTTTGGAGTAGGCGAGTATGACTACCGGGACCAATTTAATGAAAAATTTTCCTTATTATATATTTCCATATTGAATGAATGTAATTTCGAAGCGGGTTTTATGTTTCACATGCTGGAATTAGTCTATCACATTTCTGATTGCTGATCTGATGACCAGCGACGTGATGAAAAGACCAGCTATGTCCCAACTGATAACATTGAATAATGCTGTCAATAACATCCTAATGACTTCGCGTTATCATTCCAAGTCTCACAGATTGCGAATAGTACAAGTTATTAGCACTTTTAACCTGGGAAAGAAGCAAATTTATGACAATTTCGGGTCCAGTCTGAAAAAGTGAAGCCTGGTCAGTATATTGACTGCTGAGGATTTTTATTTGTTAATGTACAAACTCCACTTCAAATAATTTTCGAAATAGTTTCAAACTATGCAAAATGCTAAACTCTAAATTATTGATAGGTATAGTAGTATTTGCTATAACTGTCAATATTTTATTAGCTCAGCGACATGTCCCTAACTGCGGCTGCTGCACAGAAAGGATGGGATGTACCTGGAAAAGTGAGATATGGTAAGATTATCTCTGCATTTGTTAAGTAAAAACTAAAGGGTATCTTTAATACGTTAATAGAATTCTAAACTAACAATTTCTCATGGAGCTTTTAATTTCGAAACATTATTTAACAAACCGCGACGAGAAATAATTACAGAACTTTATTACATGAATGCAGATATCCACGATTATCGGTCAAGAAACCAAACGGAACTGCAACACCGTCAACCCAAAGGAAGCATCTTGGAAGACATAACCATTGATCCTCCGAAGGAGGACGAACCAGTAATTACAGCGGAACCTCCAAAGGAGGAAGATCCAGATATCACGGCAGCCCCTCCAAAGGAGGAAGAACCAGAAATTACAGCTGCTCCTCCAAAAGAGGAAGAACCAGAAATTACAGCTGTCCCTCCAAAGGAGGAAGAACCAGAAATTACAGCTGTCCCTCCAAAGGAGGAAGAACCAGATATCACGGCGGCTCCTCCAAAGGAAGAAGAACCAGAGATCACGGCAGCTCCTCCAAAGGAAGAAGAACCAGAAATTACAGCTGCTCCTCCAAAAGAGGAAGAACCAGAAATTACAGCTGCCCCTCCAAAGGAGGAAGGACCAGATATCACGGCGGCTCCTCCAAAGGAAGAAGAACCAGATATCACGGCTGCTCCTCCAAAAGAGGAAGAACCCGATATCACGGCGGCCCCTCCAAAGGAGGAAGAACCAGAAATCACTGCGGCCCCTCCAAAGGAGGAAGAACCAGATATCACGGCTGCTCCCCCAAAAGAGGAAGAACCAGATATCACGGCAGCCCCTCCAAAGGAGGAAGAACCAGATATCACGGCGGCTCCTCCAAAGGAAGAAGAACCAGATATCACGGCGGCCCCTCCAAAGGAGGAAGAACCAGAAATCACTGCGGCCCCTCCAAAGGAGGAAGATCCAATTGTTACCGCGGAAACGGCTCAAACCGATCCACCTTTAATTACTGCAGAAACAGCGCAGACCGAACCGCCTTCAATTACAGCGGAAACGGCGCAAACCGATCCACCTTCAATTACGGCAGAAACGGCGCTCACCGAGCCGCCATCCATTACTGCAGAAACAGCTCAAACTGATCCACCTTCCATTACAGCAGAAACGGCTCAAACTGACCCACCTTCAATTACGGCAGAAACGGCGCAGACCGAGCCGCCTTCCATTACAGCGGAAACTGCGCAAACTGATCCACCTTCAATCACTGCAGAAACGGCGCAAACCGATCCACCTTCAATTACTGCGGAAACGGCGCAAACGGATCCGCCTTCTATTACAGCGGAAACGGCGCAAACTGATCCACCTTTAATTACTGCAGAAACAGCACAGACCGAGCCGCCATCCATTACTGCGGAAACGGCGCAAACGGACCCGCCTTCTATTACAGCGGAAACTGGTAAGACTGATCCACCTTTAATTACTGCGGAAACTGGTCAGACTGATCCTCCCTTAATCACTGCGGAAACTGGTCAGACTGATCCTCCCTTAATCACTGCGGAAACTGGTCAGACTGATCCTCCCTTAATCACTG
>JAHZND010002928.1:0-21509 GCA_027744115.1 Acrocyrtus sp. NNG-2020 | reverse complement strand
TTCAAGAATTTGTGATATGATAGGTAGAATATGATGAAAGCGACTTGCAAGCTGTCTGTGGCACTGAAAGAGAAAAGATTGGTTGGAGAATGTTGGTCAATGCGCATAGAATTTTTCCAAGAAGATAAATGCGGACTTTTGGCGAGTGTTTGAGAAGTTCTTATAGTTTTTCTGTCTGAAATGAGCGCGCGTACATATCTATAAGTGAATGAGGAGGGGTCAGAGGGATGCAACTCGGATTTAGACATAGGTAGTATGTACAAGTTTTGGATTTCATAGAACTTTTTTTCTGTCTGCAAAAAATGACTTTGAATAAGTGTTCTTTTCTTTTCATCTTTCCCCTAAACGGCAGAGACAAATACCTGACTGTTATAGATGTTTCTTGAACGAAACTGAAACGTATGAATATGCTGAAGATTATACACATACAGTAGTTTTCTGTTGACACTTCCTCGGGTTCAGTGGTCATTCGACTTTGTCAGGGCACAGTGATAGTACGTGCACAATTATGGTGTCAATACGAATGTGTGGATGCGTAAAATAAATGGCGAATTTGGTGGGTGGGACAGTATGTAGAATTAAATTGCATGGTCGGAATTTAAGACTGTTTATGTTGTCACATTCATCTTGTCACTGGGGCAAAAGTCGTTTATCTTCCTTAGTGTGTTATACTTTCCTGAACCGGAATGGCTGAATGTTGCAAATTGCTGCTTGGTTTCAGTGGTATCCTAAGTACAAGGAGTAGCGACCGTTTTCTTGTTAAAAAATAGAAAGCAGAAAAAAGGCGGTATTGATTTTCCTAAATTTAATTTTTATTTGTTGTAATGGCTTTTGAAGAAATGCTGTTGGGCATTGTATTTTTGTTGTGACGGAAGGGAACTGTTATTGAAACAATTTTCTATCCATTGAAGGTCAACAAGAGCTCATTCCAGTCCTGGCAAAACATAAAAGAAGTGATTTTGAGGCGAATTTGCTATTTAATTGTATAAAACACTATCTTCACAATCGTTCCTATCCATTGCGTTTGCTATATTGAGCAGAAACGGAACGAATTGGGTTTTATCTGTACAAGGGTGAGAGGGGAATGTAGGTGATGATAACTTTTTGGACAGATTCCTCTTATAAAATGGAACCCTTGTGGCAGTTATATGAACATACTCAATGATGTGTGGTGCAAATACCTATCGCATATTTTTCAGATTGCTGTAATATATTTTGATGTTAGTCGTATTGCACAGGAAGGGCAATATGATTGGTTATGTGTTTTCATCTTTTTTCGCCGTATCCCTTCGCTCACTAAACTAGGTGGCGGATGAAGGAAATGGTCACTGTTACTGTACTTGAAGCCATCAGGTCGAAAGAAATGTTTTCATTTTCAACCAGTCAACCATTTCAACTTTGCGGTAGTAGTAGCTTTTCTTCATTCGTACTGGGAAATACCTAAAAAAAAATAACTTGTCGGAACTGAAAAAAACTTTGCAGACATAGAGTATACCCAAGATAAAAAAAAGTGTATCATTGTTCAAATGCAGTGATGTACGCTGGACAAGCGCCAACACAGCTCGGAAGATATTTTCCAAGGTTGTATTCTCATTTCTTTCAGTTTTTTCTCATCATCAGCTTAGCTTCCGCTAGTATGAAATGAGCACAATAAAGCTTTTGAAATGTTTAAAGCTGTATAATTTTGGTTCAATGGAAAAAACATGGTAGTCCTGAGATACTTATCGCTAACCCATAGAGATGTAGGTATAAGGATGCAAGATAAGATTCATATCAAACGATTCCTCAACTATATTTAGAGTTAAAGCACTATTAGAAGGCATATGAACTCTGGACGTGCGTCATAATACTTAGATTTGATTGGAGAGTACATTTGCTTCCATTACATGCAAACAAATGAAAAAAAATGAAAAAACGTTGCTGTAGGTGGATTCAAGGCGATGTGAGGAAAGGACTTCTCCAGTCTAGTATGAGCGTCTTTTCAATTTTTACTAGTTTTATTCGACTCTTCAAAGTGAAACGTTGTAGCGGGAAGTGAGAGTTGCATTTATATACTATTGCTGCCAGCCAGCGTAAATGCGTATCTTATTCATTCCATCAGACAAACAAAAAAGCAAAAAATGCGGGAAGTATGATGAAGCCTATAAGCATTGCGCACTATCTCGACGATCTTCTATTCTGTAGAGGAAAGTGGACTACTGTGATTTCTGCATTATTGAAGCGCACTTTCCCCCGACTCGCTCTCTTTTTTCGTGGGTTTGCACACAAAAGTAAAGTGACTCACATTATCTTGAAAATGTAAATAGGATCTGGTCTCAAGTCCCTGGATTTTCAGGAGATCAATGGAATAGGTAAAACTATTTTTTTTGACTGGGTGTTCGCATTTCGAAAACATTGCGGAAGACGTGAGCTGAAGAACGTATGCAGTTCAGGTAGTACCTTAACTGATGGATGGTTATCTATTGATGTATGTGCTGGTGACTGTAAAATTGTAGGTACCTATTTACCTACATATACGTTATTTTTATACGTACAAAAGGGCAGAGTACATAGAAGAAGGGATAGGTGGTTTCCTGAATAAAGTACAAGCGACGCTTTCACTCTAGTGAAATTTTATACCGACTTTGAAGAGGAAATGCTTATTCGTAACTATTAAGGGTCTAAGCCTTCTATGGTTTTGGTAATGCATTTTGTTTATTTAGTTTAAAACAGTTTTCCTGTCGTGTTTGATCTCAGATTTTTTTGAAACGATGAAATCCATGGAGGAAATTTCCATCTGAAAGTTTGTCAATTTTCTAGGCACATGCTCTGAATTTTTATAAGGCATTTTAAATGCAGGTGCAGCATAAGTTGTAAATAAGTTATTACGCTGTTGCTTATGCAAGAATCGCATCGTAGATAAAAGTTTGGAATTCTTTTCTAACATCAGGAAGATCAGAGAGAGATGCTTTTTTCCTAATAATGTTACTGCTGACGGGGATGTCTGAAATATTTTAGACTTACCTTATCTTTCTCCTTGAGCACTTACCTCTGTGCAATTTACGCTTTGTAACAGTGTTACTATACATGTGCTTAATACGACAGTAAATGTAGCTGTATTCAAAGTAGAAATAAACTTCAGCAGATAGGAATGATAAATGGTGGTGGGTAGGGATGTTAAGTCCATGTAGTGTGTATGCTGCAATTTTGTTTTTGCAAAATACTGGAAAAAGAAAGTAAGAACCTCTGTAAGCTTGCTAATGATACCTCAGCATTCTCGAGGATGGGGGAAATAGGCTTCAAGATTCTTCGGTTCTGTAGCATCCACTTATTTTATTCGTGCTCACAAGAGCACGAAAGTAGTAATTTTAGTTTTTAACTGGAAATGATGTCAATTTGTTTTAAGAAGACATCAATAAAAATCCCTTGCGAGCGAATTACTTACATTACAGTCATGAGTCGTGACTAAGAGCGTTGATGGTAGTAAAAATGGGAACTATGAAGAGCAAAAGTGGAATTATAATTAAGGAAGGAAGGATGGTTCAACATTACAATTGACTCTGGTAAAAACAAATAAATCAGCTACTTACTGCGTGATATACGTAGTGCAAGTCGGGTGTCTTCGCTACAGGATGATCACTTGGGTACGTTTCATGGCTTAATATACTTTGCAATGACGAGGGGAAACGTGCTTCTTTCTAGTAGTTTCATACTGTGAATTACATACATCTAAATGAGCATTTGTGAAGAATGGCCTACTGCAGCGTGCTACCAGGATCCCATCATTTATATTAAATTCAGTAATGCGCGTGGTTTTCAAGTTTAATAGGTTTTCATGTTTGATGATAACTGAGTCCAATTTATTGCTTTTAGTACTAGACCTTTATAGTTTATTAGGTTTGCCACTTTTCAGGGGGAATGAAAGGAACTAAAGCAGTTCACGGTGAGGACGTATTAGGTGAAAAGAGTTTTTCTCGCATTCAGATTCAGGAGGAGTAAAGGGAAAGGTAGTAATGAGCTTGAAACGCGCTGGCAGTAGTTACCGTGAACGTAAACACGTTTCTTTCTTCATTTCAGGAAGTAATAGTGTTTGGACAGAGATTCATTTTATTTTTGTTTGCGTTGTCCGTCCAGAGAGGAAGAAAGGTGGAAATGAAATCATTATCGTTTCGCAGCGCGACTAAAAAAAGTGCAGTGACTAGCAAGCACTGGTCTTCTACCAGTGTAGTATATAGCTAGGTAGAGAAAACCGAATGAGTTAAGTTATTATGTCCTATCGTAAATTACGAGAAAACTGCCGACCTACCTAGAACACTGCTTATAAAGAGGATCATCAACCCTTACGTACTCCTTTGTTAGTTTTGGAGGCCCATCAGTCTCAGTTACCCGCAAAGCAATACGTTTTGTAGTATGTATGTTTGTAACTTTTGGAGCGACAAAAGTAGCGAGAAGGATCAAACGTATAATATCACTTTTGAGACCGTTGGGCCACAGATGTCGATTGGTATTTCATTTGAAACGTTGGTGTAAAACAAAACCGAAGCAGTAGAAACTTTTAATTTTTCCTTTCTGCTGTTGGATCTCTTCGTGAAGGAAAATCTAGAGGATCCGCTTCGTTTTCCTTTAGGCAGATCAAAGTATTTATTACGGTTTGCGGATGGTGTGTTATTATCATGGGACTTTCAACCACCCAATAATACAGAATTGTTACAAAAGGAAAAAAAGGACGGAAGAAATGAAAGAGGAAAATTACGAAAGTTTTTACTACTGGCCTTCCGGGGTTGGAAAGGTCTCGTTTGTTATCCTCCCTTTCAAGGGTATGTGCAGTATTTGCTGCTGTACTTGCGTTTCTGCATTGTCACTGCCTACTTTATTTATTGCCTCGGTATATAGTAGAGATTGCACAACAAGCTCCGTTCCAAGCGTTCTGTATTTAGAGTAGAACTTACTCGGCAGCTAGCTATCAACCTCTGTGCATTGTCATTTATTTCTCGGAGTAACGTTGAGTAGGTGGGTGAGGGTGTAGCATCAGCCGTGCCTTGCCAGATTGTTACTGTCAATTTATGATAGCCTCTTCTTTATTCTTTGACGGTCTTTTGTTGTTTTTGAGATCAAGTGGGTGTGCACCGTAGCCTATTGATCTGTCGGTGTTTTAAAAGAAAAGGATGAACCTAATTCGCGGATATGTGAATTTTGCTATTTGAAAGGAAGTTGTTTATTGTAATTTAATAAACAATTCGACCTATATGCATGTCAAATTTTCTGTTTCCTTTTGTCTGATGCGCACTGGAAACATAACATGAGGGTAATATTAGCGTATTTGCTGCTGTGGCGGTGCTGCTTTCTTTACAGGTTCAGGATGCCGGCGAGCGTATCCGAATACTTTCTTATTTTCTCTTTCCATTCTACCCCTTCATGCTTTATAATACTAAAAAGTGGAACAAAGTGACTAAAATATTTTTTCTGCTATTTTATTTTCCTGTTTTGGATGCTGCTTACAAAGCAGGGCCACTTCAACTACTTTATACCTTCTCGCTGTAGTTACGCGTTTTTCACATTCATTTCTCACACTGATGGGTTCACTACCCGCTGGGAAATCCTTCACTGTATGGATTTCTTTTGTTTCGTTACAAAGATTTGCTTTCATTTTCTCTTTACACGAAAAAGCCAGACACACTTTTCAGTAAAGGAAAATAGAAATGCCCTGTGAGAATATTTTGGTTTTGTACATGATTTCTTTCTGTGAGAGTTAATAAAGTTTGGCGAAAGCAGGCAAACCTACACGCAACGTTAATTTATGATTGATTCAATACATAGAAAAGAAACTTGGAAAAAATTGATAACTGTGGGTAACTCTATCGTAATTATCGAAACACGTTAGGATAAAAATGATAAAATAGCTTTATTAAGGCAACAATCGTTTAACTCGGTAGTGATCCGAGAGAGTAATGGGATATGGTATACCTAGATTTGATTTCCGGAAGCGCTGNAAATGATAAAATAGCTTTATTAAGGCAACAATCGTTTAACTCGGTAGTGATCCGAGAGAGTAATGGGATATGGTATACCTAGATTTGATTTCCGGAAGCGCTGATCTTTTGGTTGATGGTGCGAGAATTCTGTTCTGTTTTCATGGGTTTGTGTAAGGACAGGGCCTTAACTTTCCAAACTTTTTATATTTACCAATCTACGTGTATGATGGGCTTCGCGTATGCTGTAGACTGTAAAGAATTATATGCACCCTTTTTATAAAAGTTAAATTTAGCTGTGTGTGCCTGTGCCTGTGCATACATGGGTACTTTTTATAGACAAAAAGTAGCAGACAGTCGGAAAACTCGTTTTTCATGTGTTTTCGCGAGATAATACAAGATTTATGTGTTTTTGATGTAAGATGTTCTCTATGTGTGACATCAGTTTCCTTCTATTTGTATCTCCTTAACCAAAGAAAAGGGATTGTGGGCATAGTTTAAATGTTTAAATATAAACATACAGTCTGTAATCTCCTTTTACGCTTTCATCTTCATGTAAGCAGTTTTTAATGTAACGCATCATTCTTTTAGGTACGCAGAACGAATTTATAAATTGCCCGTTTTAGGTAGATATTGCTTAAGCTTGAAATGATTTTTTTGGTAAAGGTAGATAAGCTCCTAGTAAAAAAAACAGTTGCAGAACTGTAAGCACTAGAAACCATATGTACTTTGTAACTGCTGTTCCTGAAAAACACGAAAGTATTAGATTTTTTACCGACCCAACTCGTCATGGAAGAACGAATCCAGAAATTGAACGAAGTAATTTAGTATAAATTGTATCTCTTTTTTATAAGTGTAGCTATGAAAGTATCCAAATTTATTGAAGATCGTGAATATACAGTGTAGACTTTTGACGTAATATTAGGAACACAAGAGTGTTCATTCTCCACTCCAGTATAAGAAAATCCTCTTTTTATTCTGTGGTTCGTTCGGTATAAAAATATCGTGCCTTAGAAGTAACACATTTTGTTGAGAGCAAGGGGAAATGGGTTGAACGGTTCTTCCTTTTCGGCGGAATATTTCACAGGTTGACGTATGTCTTCAGCACGGAAACTTTCACCAACTGACAGCACACCGTGAAAGTGGAGAGGGGAAGGCGCTCAAATATGCTTTTCCTAGATCTTTTCTCGGCGTGTTTGCTTTTTTAGATGAGAAATAAAGCTCATTTTTGCAGTATTTTTTGTTCTTTGTCTCTAGTGTAGCTACTACCTATAATATTTTTGATGTTACTTACAAATGAGTACTTTGTAGTTGTGATACATATACAGTTATAAAATAAAAGCAGGGAGGCAAAAGTAAAAGTAAAAATCTTGGGTAGGACGAACAGGATGAAATACTATCTAGATTGTAAATGGCTAAACATGTACATGAGGTTTTTTGCTCCAGCTGAACACGAACTTTAAATGACGTGCACGGTTTTTATGTGGGGAGAAATTGCTTTCAACCATGCTTGGGCGCTGTACACATACCTACATACTGTTTTTACGTACATTACGTTATCGTACAAACCAGAAATTGTTTCTCGTAATATTTGATCTCGCCACTTGTTCTTGAGTAAGCAGGTTCCACGAGCTATATTATATTATATGATCCTTCCTCTTCCTGGACAAATATTGCTGAAGGCCCTACGCCTATGGTGTGATGCATTTTACAGCAAAGTAACAATAAAAGCGTAGGAAAAGAAAAATTTAAGTAACAGGATACTTTCGGGTTCTAGGTTGGAAGGGTTGTAGTTGTATATAATATGGTTATGAAAGCTATTATTTTCAAAGTTTCATTTTGGGAACTTTGCTGTAATTTTATTGTAAGTTTTCTGTTTTCTGTAATATTGTCAACAATATTTTAGCAGAAGGCATGTAAGTAAGAATGCAAGTAGCGCAACTCTAACATAACCTCCTTTGTTTTACTTTTCCTTACGCAACTCCCCAAAGTAATGGAATGAAATTCTACGATGGGGTGGTAGCATTTCCTGTGTTATGCAGACATTTCCTGAAACTTGCTTATTATTACGACAATATGCTTGAGATAAATAGGCCAAATGAGCTCAAGTATTGAGCATACAACAACATGGGGAATCATTCCAAGTTGTTGAAATCTATTTACAGAATCGTTCCAGCCGACAATTAAAATAGGAAAGGAGCAATCTGGCACGATCGCAGTAGTCAGATTAGTAATCACTTAAAGTGATATGAGTCTGTCATTGTCATTATTTTCAGACATTGTGAGCGAGATTGCCACTTAGAGTATCCATCACAGAAAATGACATTCAATGTTTGCTGTATCTTCATTGCGATTCCGAAAAGGGAGAGTCGAATATTCTGTGAACTTGGTTTTGGATCCGAAACTTCATTTTTGCTTTATGAATTTTGCATCACAGCGGTGAGCTGTGGACTACCGCTCGTTTCCAGTTTTATTCCGGTTCAAATGCATAAAATGTGTGAATTGTGGAACATGTTGCCAGTTTCTTTAATGACATTGATAATGATGTGACCATGAGAGGGCAGTCATCGTGAAAGCACCTGCGACATACAAATGTAGGGGGATACAGTTTTACTGTATGCTAATGCAGATACATATGCGACGCGGGAGAAAGTATCTGCACTGAATCACTTTTGTGACTGTTCTGTGTAAGTCCACATATTTTACTTTTTTGTTCTTGTTACTACTCATTGTGACATGTGCCAAAGTACTTTCACATTCATGAAATATTTATTTATGATTAAACTATGCAAATTCTGTACGTCCATGCATATGTATGGAAGTACATAAATAAAAATGAGCTCAGTACTGCTTCATGATGTGAAAAAATATGAAAGTTTATTAAAGTTGATATTTTAGGATTTAGAGAGTATACCAATATAGAGAGTAATAGTGAACTACCAAGTAGTGAGGGTACCATTGACAGTTATAACGAAACAGTGTCCAACCCCATTCCAAAAAAAGATTGTAGGATTGCTTTACTAGGGACGACTACGACTTCCTTTTTGTAGTTTTTATTAGTCGGCCATGTTGAATAATATGGGTTTACTTGTCCCCTTGATTTCTTTACTCGAAAAGTGTGTCAGAATTGCGTATAAGTTTCACAACTTTTTCATCAGAATAAAGTTATCTAAACATTTTAGTATGGCTGTCAAATTTGAATACAGTAAAGGATTATTGGATTTTTCTTTGTCGTTGTCTACTAACTTTCCATAATTTAACTAGGGCTGGGTGTGCATTGTGCAGGAAGGTAATGAAATTATTCGTGTAGCTAGAGCTGAAGATGAGACAGGCTTCATTTCATCATCTCCATCATGCTGTATTAGGGAAAGTGGGAGTATTTTTTAAAGTAAGGGTTATGTGGCTACGGCTGCCGTCCGCGTTCTCTGAAAAAGTAATAAAAGGAAAATGCTTTCGTAAAGGATGAACTATAGCCCCTACTACATACTACTACTATAGGGTAAAGGTATAGCCAAATTCAGTTATTAGCTGAAATTGTATTAGGTAGGGGTATCTAACGGCTGAAATAAAACCGATTACAAGCCTTTTTAAAATTCCGAGCCGAGTCTCCATGCTCTGTTTTCATTTCATTTCGATGTGTCTATTAAAGTAAATCCGGAATAGTTTGCTTTGGCTTCCTTTCTGTGTAAGGCTCTCTGTTCTCGAGATAGAATACGACGCTTCATTAGAAGAAGCAGGAGTGGTTTGTTGACGACTGCAGAAGTATCTGTCAGAGTCAGGGGCTAATACTACTTCCCCTGGCTAGATTCCATTTCCATGCGCTGATAAAGCTGTCGGTTCCAGTTTGAGGTAACCTTATATCTTATGTTTGTTGCAGCGATAAGCACAATGAGTGTACACAAGTGGCGACTAAAATGATAGAAATCATTGCTCTGCTCAAGTTCCAGTGGCCATCATTATCATGATGATAATGACATGCTGGACCGTGGACCGTACGGAAGATTAGAATTCTAATGTCGTTTCTATTTACAATGCCACCTACAGAATAAGAACGTGAGCATGCAGTTGCTCTGCGGATTGGCGTTGTTTACACTACTTACAGCATTGAGTCTGCTTTGTTGGCATTGCAGATCTCATAAATATTTAGTACATGGGGTGAAAATGATTATGGGAATTTACTGAAATTGGAACTCTGTCGGATCCTAAACGCTCGCTTTCTTTGAAACGATTCGTAAATGACAGCACGTGAAGAAATAGAATGACTCATGTTTAGCATTTACCCTCAAATGGAGCCCTCTGTCCTACATATTCAGTGCTCCATTTTCTGATAACTTATTATGACATATGTCCCATTGGGAGAAATCTCTGGATAGTTGCGATAGGACATTTTGAGCAAACATAAACTATTAAGAAAATCCTTCTTTAAAGAAATGTTGATGAAATCAGGAAATCGTAAGCTTCTTACTTATATTATAACATCTGTGTTTTATGCTCAGTTTATTATACGGTTGATCTTAGAAGTGAAGGGACACAAAGTTATGTAATGCTTGATTGAATGCCGTAACGTTTTACTTCAATTCATACGGGAAGGGCATAATGGATAGTGAGGATGCACAAAGTTGTGAGCGGTTTAGCATCTGCGGAAATAAGCTTTTTATTAAGTTGGTTGCTGCTCTGGCTCACAACTTTTACTTTGTTGTAATTGACATATCAAAAATATTATTGCAGCATATTTCCCCAAGTACAATGCTTCCTGCCAGCAGCATGTCGGTTTCGCTTAAGTTAGCACTGGAAAAGGTTCTACAAAAGTTGCTTCGTGGTGGCTCTCTCTGCTACACCACGCTATTAATGAATGGTAAAAGATGGGAAATGTGGGACTTTCCTTTGAATATACATTTATATGCAGATAAACTCCATTGGTAAAATCAAGGAAAGGATTGATCCCAGGGAGTATAATTTTATGAATAATTCATGCAAATGAAGCCTTTTCTCGTTTAAAAAATGTTGAGCTGGATGGGTACACACCAGCCCATTTATATTGCATTCAGGGTGATCCTCCTATAAAAGAGGAGAGTCATAGCGGCGGAAATGACATAGGTTAAAAGTTAACAAGACGGCGAGAGCGCTGTCTCACTCGGTAGGTCTCTGACACAGCATCCTCTGTATTATTGCTATTGTTATTTTCCTCGTTTTCCCAGGGCTGAGCTGGCAGGAAAGGGAGTCTTTCTCCGTATCCGCTTCCTTGTATAACAGCCCGTTTATTCAGTGCAGTTTAATCGTGAATGATTTGGTTGTGAGAAGGGAGAAAGAGCTATGGCGAGAAGGATGATTTGGAAACAGTTTATTCTCTCTTATAGGTGATTTTTTGTGAGACGTCAGCAGTCAGTTTTAGTGTGGCGTGCTTTCCCAGAATGTTTTAATGGGAAAATGCATGAAGGGTGATGATTAAAATGAATACGATCTCGTTGGAATAATAAAAGGTAATATTAATGTAAGATTGAGGGACAGAGGGAGAGGACGGTGTGACAGCGCCTGCACTCCATACTCTTGTAAATGGAAGTCAGCCATAAAAGCTGGAGAATAACTGTGTTGGTGATGATAATGATTACTCAAGGGCCAGATTATTTCAAGTGGGAAATGTCTGGAATGAGACCACTCATACCGTACCGAAAGAGGGAAAGCGCAGAGATGAGTTGGCTACACAATCAACCTCATCTTTAGTCTGTGTAATATTAATAAAAATAACGTGAGTGTGAATTGGCACATATACTGTAAAGTAGGTGAATGACAACAGCTTCAGCTCTCGCTTTCTATAGGGATGACACTATAAATATCACTACTGGCACGTAATTATAAAAATTTATAGTAGCATAGTGGGATTATAGTATTTAGCGGCCGTAATTATAATTTGATATGTTTACATTACGGATTCTCTCTTCTGCCAGAGGCTATCTGTGGTCGGCCCGTCTGTTTTCATATTAGCTTTCACTCGGCTGGTTGGAAACCGGAAAACCCTAATTTAGGAGTGTGGTGACAAGGCATCATGCTTTTCTAAGCAATATACGTTCTGCTATAGGCCATTCACTCCGCACTGCATTGTGCTCTTGTGTATTATCATGTTTAATTAGCACGAGGTGGGATTATCAGAACAATTGTTTTCTCTTGTCCCATAGATTCCAGTGAAATTACTTAGGTATGTATATATTTTAATAATGAGTATCTGTGACGCGAATAAAATCTAATTTAGGTAACTAGCAGGTTAAACTTTGCATTTATAAAGATAGCTAAACCTCAAGTGTACAGTTGAGATGGTGGCTTTACAGTTCCATAAACATACCGCTGCTGTAGTGTGATGCTCACCTGGAAAAATACCGGATGTAAAGTGTAGAAGGACTTGTTCCGGTGCAAAGAAAAGGGTGAACTCTGATTACTGATTTCTATTCAGTACAGTGATTTCAGATTGCAAATTCATTGGAATTTTCCAACTTGTAAGGATGTTGAAGGTTATAAGATGCTCCGGTAGAAGTTTTTGAATTAAATCAGTCAATATCGAGATTATTTGGTTGGGCGAGTGAGCAAAATGTGGAGTGCTTTTCTTCAACAAAGTCTGCTCTCGAATCGTTGACTGCCTGTTGACTGAGAGAAACTTTTTTTATCAACCTGAGAAGTTGATGAACGATTCGTAAAGCTTTTTTCATCATTTCTTCTACACAGATATGATATATTTTGCAGTTGTGCAGAGAGTAGGCAAACTTTTCGTATAATGTAACCTTTTTTTCTTTTCTCTCACTCCTCTCAATCATTTGGGAATTGTGAAAGAGGGAAAGGAGAAAGCATCGGGAGCAGAGAGAATCGAGTACTATAAGCCTCCAACAGAGCATATATATGTGCGACAGGAAGCACCCAGGGGAAAAATGGTATGGTATAAGCAGAGAAAATAAGTGAATTTCGTGTACATGGGAATAGTGTCGTGAAACCACATTCAAGCATGGGAATGTCACATTTGTCTACCTTTCATGAGCACCGGCTCTGCTATATAGTTTCTTCTCTATTTCTATAAATAGCACTAGAAATCCTCAGCAAACTTGATAGTTTTATCGAAAAAGTTTAATATCTGTGGGAATTTCAAAAAAAAAGTGTTGCTCGCACGTAAAGCATCTAACCAGATTGGGTAGGTTCCTTCGTGTGGCGATGTCGTCACTGGAGTTGGAGTTATATATTTTCAGAGCACACTTGTGGATACTCTACTGAGATAATGAGGAAGAGCGTTATGAATTTAGATAGTAGCTTTAAACGGTTAGTTTCATGTACGAAATTCTCGTAATATTGGCGGAATGTATGAGAGGAAAACGTCTGCGAAGTTGCGTCGATAGAAAAAGGATCTAACTTTTTTCTAGTTCATTCTAGCTGATAATATATTAATGAATCAAGTTTTCTCATTTTTCCCTCGACATCTGAACGTCGTTGTGACCTACACGCGAGAAATATAAGAAGGGAGTTGAATGGACGGTCACTCTCACAACTCTGGGAAAGTGGTTTGTGTGTGTATGTGCATAAATCAGAAATTAACAGAGTGCTGAAATTTTTACGAGAAAAGCTTTCAGCAGACTTTTTCGTGGGAAGTAGAAAAAATTAAATCTGGAAGAGCAAAGTTCACTGGAAACGAAATGGGATGTGCAAAAAATTGAAATTTAAGTGCTAGCGACCAACGACCTTCCAACCATTTTTAACTTTTTATGATCTATATAAGCAGTATAAACTCTGGGGGTAGTCTTGCATGTCTGCAAATAAAGGACGTTAAATTTTCTGCATTCCAAAATACAGAAGGGTATAAGGAAGTAATAGGTCCTTAAGTAAATAGATGCCGGTGAAGGATGAGAAAGGCGGTTGAATATTCAGTGCCATTATTGTGCTAACATCAAAAATGGGTCATACTATACCCTTCTCCATATTTATATATGTAGTTCCTCATACCGGTATGCTATGCTGGTGTTTAGTATTCCTCTAAGTAAACGCATACATACTATACATAACTTTGGTCTCTTTGCAAGATTATTTTTTCTTTTGAGAATCTTTCTTGTTGGCCTATGCAAATACCAAAAAAGGTATGTACTTGTGGCAAGTTAATTACCTTTCCAGATTTTGTTGGTTTCTATCTGTCTCTTTGGACAAAGGTCTTGGTAAGGTATGGGGAAAAGAAAAAAACATCCGTACCCTATACCAAAAGGGCTAATTACATAGAACCATACTTCATTTTTACCTAACCCTTATGCAGATTAAGGCCAAGCAGATGGGAAATACCCCAGTTTGCTATTAGCGTGAAATTCCTGTATTGAATCTTACGGTTTCCCATTTAGAATAAAGTAAATATTTAGGAGCATAGGTGTACCTGCATTGGAATGCGGTACTTCCACTTAAAGATAACGAGCAGAATTATTTAACTGGTATTTTGTAGTTCTGAAGAAACAGGTTGCGAAACATATTATGTGGTTTGCACTTTGTAGTTTGTACTATCCTTTATTGTCTTCTGGAACCGAGACCTTGAGGGGAATCAATGCACAGGGCAATGAGCGGGTTCATTCAAGGGAAGGAATTCCAACCCAAAATATTTCAAGGGGAAGAATTAATTTTCGGAAGTATCAGTCCTGCGAAATGTCACGAGTTCATCCGCATTTATCTGATTACTCCATTTTCTTTTATCTCGGTGTCCCTGGTTTGTGCATGTATACCTATATGTACTTAACACACCATGAGGGAAAATGGATACTACATATACCGTACATACCGTCATAAACGGCTTCAATTTTTGTCGCATAAGACGTGGATGATTTCTAGATGGTTGACTAACAGCTCCCAAGGCCTCTTGTTAACATTCATTGTGTAGACTTTCCTTTTTAAGGTAGACACTGTGAACCATGAAGTGAGTGATTCTGAGAAATTCTTCATTCCCACAGTTAGAGCAATGCAAATTTGTGGCAGACCTCTCGTGGCTGTGGGCAAACCAGGTCAGGAGTAGATTGTCATGTAGAAAATTGCATTTTGCATAATAAATTTTATAGAAAAATCATGGCGTGGCTAAACTTCCTGTTTTCTCATGGTACATAACGAGATTGTTTCTAAAATCTCTAATTTTAATATATTATTCATGCTAGAATGCTTTTTTGGTAGGCAGTTTCCACTATCCAGAGACTCTTCTCTACTGTTGTTAACACATTTTCAAGATGACTGCGAATTTTTTGTACCTCGAGTCTGGAGTTTTCAGTAGAGACAGGGTAGAAAAAAGCAATCTAATTGTAAATGAAGTTTTCTCGGGATGTTGTAAAAAAGATGTACTTTATTTAATTTTTAGAAGAGTTCCCTCAACAAGGAAAATTCATAGAGGAAATTGATTTATTTACCTGCTTCTCCTTGAATGTGCATATTGGGACGGTCAACATAATGTATTTATGGGGAAAGTGAAACGATCAATGCAGAATAAACTAGGCTGACGTGATCTGAATGATAAAGATTGCGCACAAAACGAGCCGATTTCTAGAAGTTGTTTGCGAATTTACTAGGTGCAAATAGGTGGAAATCGCAGGGTTTGGTAGGATAAGCTGAAATTTTTGATTTCCAAGTGAGTTCGAGAATGAACATGATATTGTCTGTCATTACATGACAAAATGCAAATCGGGATCTGTCACTTACATTATTCCCATTTACTCGTTATGACGTGCTCCTCAGTCCTGTGCAAATCCTTTTGAAATCTACAATTTTTTATAAATGATAACGTTGTAGTACGCCTCATGGTCCTGTGGCGCACTACAGGACTCATTGCACGAAAATTATATAAAGCTTTTGATAAAGGGACGTGCTCCGCTTAACATTTTTGTACTTGAAAGTGCTGCCTTCCTCTTGGACTGTTTCTGTACATTGCACGGAAGTGAAAGTCGGTCTTGCATACTCATTGTAGAAGCACTTTATTGACTGGGTTAGGCAAGTTGTTAGTACTCTCGGAAAAATTTTGTGAACTCGGAGTAGTTTTTTATATACAGGGAAATTGATGCAAAAAAGTGGAATACGGAGAGAGAGAGAGAGAGAGAGAGAGGTATGTCATCCCCAAGTGGCGTATTTTTTCTCCGTTCTCTGAATTTTTTTAATATTTACTATTGGCGGTAGCATAGTAGTAGCAGAGAGTAGTGACATTGCCAACTTCACAACATAAAAAGAGTGTAGTTTTTCACGAATAAATTTTCATTGCTTCTTGCTCTTCCTCATAGTTTTGGAGGACCACTTACCATGATAATTTTGCTACAGGGACGTGCACGTATAATTCGTTCGGTTTTTTGTCTAGCTTTAGCCTATCCCTGGGTCTATACGATGGGACTTTCCCAGAAAAACAGACTTTTATATTGCATCTTCCAAATACCTTGTCATCCTTTCTCATTATGTATGCGGGGATTGTCATTTACCATATCTTTTCTGTATGTCCCCCTCACGCGCTCGTAAATCAGTTGCTTTTTCAGTTTAACCTAGACTCGAAGAGAGAAAGCACATATTCTAAAAAATGTAATATTGTAATACCTACATGGTAAGATGGCTACTACCAAAGGTATACTGTAGAAAGATAGTATGAGTGTGTGTGTACTTTCATTTAATTTAAATGGTACATGAAGTGCACTGCGCACCACTTTTTTGAGATGGGAACGACATTCGAATACTCGCCGGAACTCGAACTGCTCATGAATAATAGTGGAGAGCAGGGTGGACGGGACAGGCAATATGTTGAATTTTTACTTCTAACGAATTTCTTTTCAGACAAAAAGGAATTTGCTCACTTGTAATAGACTCTCGTTCTCGCGTACGATTTTATGAAGCACGTGGATGAGATAAGGATGCCAAGTATTGTTTGAAAGGGAGCCACTTTGGAGACTACTAGAAAAAAAAGTTCATTTACTGGTATAAATTTGTATTCATAAAATGACTTATGTCTTTCTATTGCAAACTTTGTATTGTGTTGAAAGAAAGATGTGAAGGGATAAAATTGCAGGGAGAGTCTGAAGAAAGAAAACGATTCTGTTGAGACTTTCCTTTCTTTAAGCTGTAATCCTCCCAGTAAATTACGCACGCATGTTGATGGCGAGACGTATAAAGTCTCATAATCACTATTTGGTGAGGGATATCTGAAGCCCTTTTTCTTGGCTTTACTCTTGACAACTCTGGGAAGCAGTAAATACAGTAAAGCTGGCTCGAAAGTAGTACGTCGACGAAGATATGTAGAAGAATGTGAACGAACTAATTTACTGACAAGCTAAATCACTCCACGATGCCAATATCGTTTTCTCTTTCAAAGGCTTAGATGTATTTATCGCTGCACAGAAGACTTCCAAAGATAGACGATATTATTTGCAGCGAATATTTAAGAGCTCTGCATTTTTTCCCATAGATAAGAAGTTGCTGTTATTCCAGAGAAAAAAAAGTAAAAACATGGATGGGGAAATGGCCTCGACTGTTTTCCAGTCTATTCCTACTGTAGTGTAGTTTATACCTCCTGAATACGAAATGAGTTCGGAGATCTTTTCGCTTCTAGACATAGCTAGATAACCTACATGTTAGCGTTCGGAACGAAACAAATACGATTTTTCGGCGATTTGTTTTGTAAATTGTATGTCGTACTGTGCTATGCTTCCATGATGTAATACTGAAAATCTGGATGAAATGGGATAAGTACGAAGAATCTTATCGTATGAGCGTCGTCCCACAAAAATGCTTAGACATTGCAATGCAATTTGAAAGACAGGGAAGACAGATCAGATAAGCTAGAAATGTCAGGAACGTCATTCCGCAATGCAAATGTGAACGTGCATGTAATTTTCCTCTGAAAATTACCCGTTTATATGAGCAAGGATGTGTGTAGTGGACATAGAAATAAGACATGTTGTGCGTGCACTAACGTGAAGTGGATTTTAAATAGTAGGGGAGAGTAAATTAGTACTAGTGAAACTACTCATCTTTTTCTTTGTTCATTGTTCCAAAGAGAAGGGAGCAATGGGAAGGGAAAAGGGATCCCATTCTGAAAGTGGACAATCTGCACTGCAGCAAAAACCGTAGCTATATGTGCTACTTTTCTCTCTACCGTCGTTATTAGCAAAGTTTATATGGCATTTCCGAGTGGAGTCTTCCTTGTGGAAATTATCTCTAATTAAATGCGCTATTTTTATGCACCTATTCGTTCCGCCACTGTGTAAAAGTGACGTGTGTGAGGGAATGTGGCATATGCTACTCTTTTGAGGTCTCTCCGTAATTAAACGCAGAAACAACTTGCCCTCACACAGATGTGTGGCAGTTGTACTTTCAGTCAGTCATCGCCATTTTTAATGGGTGAAAATGAAAGCGGAGCTGCACAATGAGTCTTTGAAGACTGGGTTCATTTCCTCCTAGAAAATAAAAGATAGTGTCATTCAACTGATGACTGATGCTAAAAAGTGTAGCTTTACTAGTTGCCTACTTGAGATCTGGATTGGAACGGGAATTAGACTTTTAGGTCGTTCATCCTTTTGTTTTTCAGGCAGAATTTTCGTAGAATGCAGTAAACTCTCGATCTCGACGGTGTGACTGCGCCAAAAGTGGAATTTCTCAAGCAAGTTCTTCACTCATGTGCCTTTTTATATGGTCCTCCGAGCTAGTTTTGTCTATACCCAATTTCGAAGAGTCAGTCAGTTTCCTTATCAAAGTTCTTTAACAATAAGGAAACCCCAAGTTTTTTACTTTATGACAGTGACATCGAAGATTTCAGATGAGTGAGTGCCTGAAAGGCACAATAAAATGTGATGAACAGAAGTAGTAAATACGGAAAGGTAAATCCTGCAGTCATCATCGCTCTCGTTGCCAGTACGCACCTTTCTTTCCTCCACCGGGAGCTGTTTCACTTCATCAAGTAGAACAGCGAGCGAAGAATTATTATTATATGATGAGTCCCTACTACTACGACCACTTTTTCCTTTCTCGGTAGAGCAAACAGTTTATGAGCCTTTACCATGCTGATTCGTACGATGCCGCCTCCCAGTTTTTGTATGTGGGTGTGTGACTGTTTCCGAGAGCCTTTTAAGAGAGGCAAGTGAGTGAATGAATAAAGAGTAATGGCTCGAATGCACAGATTTGTGATCGCTCAGGTGGAAAATAACGCAACATCTTCAGCTTCCTGTTAGCTCTTATATGTTTATATTGTGTACCGAAGTATTTTGTAGGTTTCGTGTTTCTTCATCTAATAAATCTATGCTGTTCCAGTCTTTCATGCCACTATAGTCTAGGGCGGGCACTCTCGAAATCACAATCAGTGCTTCGTTATGGCTATGGCCGTCCCTCTTCTATTCATTTCAGTCGATTTTAAAATCGCTTCTTTCCACCTTCTTGTTGTATGTATCTATTGTACTTTATTTTTTTCGAAATGGGTAATATATTTCGTCAGCTCAGCTTGGTCTTGGAGAGATGTGTAAGCAACGCAGAGAAATTTTAAATGAAAGCCTCATTCTCAGTTTACCTCTGTCACGTAAAATTTGTCAGAAGGATTTCCAACATCTATACATATAGCTATCATGCCTATTATATGTCCCTTTCCAGCGCCTCTTTTTTGTCGCTTTCTTTGATGAAAGTACAACAGGGACGCGAAAGTATAGTTGTGCGAAATGAACCAGGTTTTTTTTGTGGATGGGCGAAAGGGAAAGAAAAATATCTCTTCGTATTATAAGTACTAGTTTTTATGAGCCATTTCATAAGGCCCTAGGTTTAAGTTTCCTCTGGGAGTATCAAATGAATAGGATTTGGTGAAAGGGGAAGATGTACTGTTGGGACTGGCTCGTAAGAAAAAGACATAACGGGGAGTGGAGGATTGATGTTGTTGTTTGGGCAGATGCCACACGCTTTTTTATATATATTTGTGTGAGGAGAGAGTTACGACTCTTTTATGTCATGCATCCCTCTCTTCCCGAAGGAAGAGAAAAAATGGGTACAAATTGTCAGGGTTGCCTTTTTCTATGTTATAGAGGCTGCACTGCACATCTAACTATAACATACTTTTCCAAATATCTGTCTCAAGTTGTCGTTAGAGTGAAAGTGCAAAGAAAAAAATGTATAGCTTTACTTTGCCAGTAGACCTCTCCAGACCAGACGTAAAGTGACTTTGAAATAGTGGCTCAGTTTGTCTATCTCTTCGATTATGGTCTTGTCTGAGATATACATTTTTCCTGTAAATGAGAAACGAATGAATGACAGATTCGGATTCTTCTCACTGAAAGTAAAAAAAAGATAATGCGCGTTTTATCATTTGTCTATGAGATAACGATTCGGAGACTTGTGCGAATCATTTCGTCTGGCTTTTTTATTATGATTATGCTCAAGTGCAATTTTGCTATTTGTACTAGTGGTTTGTATGTCGAGTGGCGAAATTTTGAGGAGGAAAAGAATGTTTTATATTCATTTAATATAGTATGTGGCAAGGAAAAGCAGCGCAAAGGGGACTTCCATTCTTTATTATTTAAAGAACAAAGTAGTAAAACGTGGAAAACGCGAGTGTGTGTAAGTGTAAGTAACCTTTATTGTTGGTATGTTTATTTTCAGGCGGACATTTATCGTAAAATCGATGAGACATGTGTTGACGTGTGTAACTTACTCCAACGATTTGTCAAGAAAACTATCCTCACTTGTGCTGACTACAGGTTCACAGCTAGTGTTGACGATGAAGAAGGGGCCCATCATCGAAAACGAATTGCAGATGTCGTCCCTGGGAAATCTGATACTTTTACTGCAGCTCCACAGCCCTCCTCCCATCATCGCGGATTGCATTGGCAGTTGCTGGATTTATGGAGGGACATCAAAACGCTTCCTCATTTAACACCGGGTAAGAGAACTGACATTTTTTTACTTTTCCATTCCCAGATCCACTTTCTCTCCTTCATTCGCATACCTTTTTTGAGTCAGTAAAAACGGAACCTTTTTTGCTCATACTCTGGACTCTTCTTAGTTGTTTTAGTGACCTTTTTCATTTGTAGAAATGAGAGCAGTCTAGGTTGCTGTGTAGTCGGTGGATATATTATTTACACTTGTGTTTTATGCAATTTCATTTACTCCCTCCCTTTAGAGCCCATAAATTACGTAAAATGGCAGATGTAGCGAGATACGGCGAATGAATGATCACTCTAATAAGTAGCTCTGTTTAGCACTTAGCGTGTAAAAATGAACTCTGCTCCTTGTAAAAAGAAATTTTGTATTCATACAATGAACAATGCCCCTTCCACTACAATACAGAGCCCACAATCCGTTGAGTACTGGGTACTATAACACTGCCTAAATTTATGCCTGAAACACAGACTAAGTTAATACGTATTAGAGTAGGCTGTGGTACGAATCTCTCGGAGAATCACTTAAGTATTAGGGCATAGAAGAATTCCATCTCGAATTAATTTTTGTAGTTTGAATGCTCTTTCCGTCCGCTTTTTAAATTAAATTAAATCCGTATGGGAAAAAAGTACATGTGAACTTTTCTATGTACCTAGCCAAATGGAAAGTGGAGATGCTAAAGTTGCT
>JAHZND010002927.1:0-14983 GCA_027744115.1 Acrocyrtus sp. NNG-2020 | reverse complement strand
ATTAACCAAAGGCAGCAACTTGGCAGATTAGCTTCCAAACCTTTTCAATACACTCTTGGCCCAAATCTGGCTGCTCCTGTTGGATTTCGGGTAGTATCTTGGATGACTGGTCGAAGTTTATTCGGACCCAATCAATTAAATATGGAAGCACGGGCAGATCTAATAAATAAAATATTAAAAGCTTTATACGTTTTGCATTTTCATGGATTCTATCTTTACTGTTTCGAATCTAACTTTTCAAAAATACCAGGGTTTGAAGAAAGAAAAATGATTTCACAAAAGTTCCAAACGAAGTCCAAGTTGGAATACAAAGCAGCTGTCTCTATATCTCCAACATCCCTTAAATTTTGAACTAGTTCCAAAAGGATTCCTCTATACATTTGACTTAGTGCAGTGACAGTTGTTTGGGGTACAGGTTCTGGGTAGCATGATTTGAACTGTTTTTGAAAGATATAATTAGTCCGGTTTAAATTTTAAATACCTATTTGTTTAATTAGGTTAATCAAACCAAATTTAACTTCAACTCACCTCTTTCTGGGCTAATACAAAAACTTCAGTGCTCGACACGATAAAATTCCTCATGAAGGGTTCATCGGCAAAGTGTTTCTAGGGAATGCTGTGCCAATTCTAAAATCAAAAAGTGCATTTACGTTACAACAAACAACATTATAGGCTGTCCATGTAGTATCTTCTCTGCAATGATAACCATCCAAACCTGTGGAATTTGTCTTTGCGAGCAGTAAGTGATTTCCGGAGAAATCAAATCCAAGTTGCAATCCTGCGCGTTCCATAATGGCAACTAAACTAACAGCTTGCTTACAATGTTGTGAAGGGCAGGCAAACTTCTAATAATTACAGGAGCACTTAGTTAATTAATGAAGTGAGCAAAGTCTTCTTCCGGGAGCGATACCTTTATTTTATCTGTCAGGATCTTCAAGCACGGACAATTAATCACTTTACCGGTTGACCTTTCTCAAACAAAATAAATAATCTGCAACAACGGTTATTACTTCTAAAATTTTAAATTGTACATTTATTTATTCATTTTCCGAACTTTCAATCATTTCACACCCACAGAAAGCTTTCTCAATCTCAAAATTATTGCTTTCAAAGTTTCAAACTCAAAAGTGTAAACAGTAAAAATACATCTCAATTCAATTCAACACAAATATCGCAAGACAACAAGACAAGGAATCCAGAGGAGAACTTTTTAGTGGAGGTTTGGCCCCGGAGAAAGAAGTTATTTCAGGGAATTGTGAGACAATTTTTTCTGTACATGTGCAATACGAATGTTTTCCCTTTTGTCCATAATGAGATGAGTTATGCCATGTGGAGTGAAGTGAAAAAGGTAAGACAGACGGCAATGTAGGCGATCATTCGTAGGTGTTTTTGTTTTTTTTTTCGCTCAGCTCAGATGTCAATTAAAAACTGCTCAACTGCTCGCATAATTATTCGTAATAATAATTTCTGGGCGGTAGTAGTAAGTAAACTAGTTGTCAAAAAGGGAACGGGGAGAGGTTATGTACTTGTCCAATTGTACAGGAGGCAAGCGATTATGTTTTAAAAGCGATTAAGGCGATTTAAAAACAAATAAAAATAAAAGCTCAACGAGGAATTTGTTTTTATTGACGAAGCAGTCGAAATGTGTGATAAGTTTTTTGAAAGTGTGGGCGTGTCAGAACACTTGTTCTCGAGCCCATTGAGTGTTGTCCATCAGATTGGGGAGAAAGTTGAGGGAGCGTTTGTAAGCTATTGTACGCTTACTCAGTTTTTCCGGAAGTATTCAGCGGATGCTGATAACGCCCGGGCATTACTAGTACTGACGCATCGTTCCAAGCACCATTGGATGTCAATTTCCGCGAAGTTGGGAATAAATCTTGGATTATTGCAAGGTAACGCGGACTAAAGTCGAAATGCAAACTCTCATTTTTTGCACTTTTGTAAATCATCGTTTGCAAATCTCATTTTTTAGTAAAAGCATTCATTGGTGATTTTTCTTTTGTTTTACAGAAAAGGGTGCGTTAACTGTGATTGATCTGATGAAGGAAGTCTTCGATTCGCTTAATTTAGATTTGGAAGGACCTAAAGATTCTACTGGAAACAATCCCATGTGCCTTAGTACCCTGTTTACTAGATGTGAAGGCATTATTCAAAATTTTCGGAAATCTTGTGGTAGTAAAAGAATACTTGTTATTGTAGAGGACTTGACAAACTTTTTGGAATGTTGTGAAACAGATAGAGAAGGCAAGTTTCAAAATTGTGAGAAACTTGTCTTGGAATTCATTCTCAAACTTAAAGCCTTATCAATCTTATGCCTGGAGGAAGAAAAGTGTTCTATTTCAGTAAATAGTTTTGTCCAGTCCCCTGAGACACCGTCAGAGTCCCCAGAGCTTGTACGCTTTGCAAAGCTAGTTTCTGGTGCTCTTTCAACAGTTTCTTTTGAGGTGTCGCCACTAAGCACTGGATACTCCTCTCAAGTAACTGGATACCTCAAAGTTGCCTATAGCCCTAATAATGTACCATGCAATGCTAGAAAAGCGGAAAACGCGTTTATAAGGAATTTTCATTTTAAATTAGAAAGCAATACCGTCCGTGTAATACCACTCTGACATTTTCGTTGCGACTATTGTTCGGCCTAAATAATCCCTTTTAGAATGAAATCGATTCTCCGGTTTGTACGGATTTAAGCATTTGTCTAACTAATATGAGCGATATCCATTATATTAGAATCTTGAATAAAATTTCAATTTCGTTTTCTATGTATGTTTTATATCTGCTTGCAGATACATAATAGTAAAAATATCTATTTATTTTAAATACATTTCTGAATACATTCTGTCCTCGTTTTCATACTATTAAAACATGAACTTCGATCATCATCACAGAATATAATTCCTGAGGGCCCTTGACCCTACAGTTAACATGTCTATAAAATTAGCAAACAATGACAAAAAAATATGTAACAATTGTGTAACTAAAAAGGTATTTACATACATTATAAATATATAATCCACTATTATAAAATACGCAAGAAGATTGTACTAACTAAATTAGCAATACTGAAAATTGTACGATGTAACGTACTATACAAATAGGTTTAAACTCTCAAGTTTATAAGTTTATCGTGACTACCCACTAGGGCATCAACTGTATTAGTAGAGCCGTAACCGGACGGCCCGTTATCTTTCGGTACTTCTGGAGGTTCCGGTGAAGCTGAGCACTGACTTACAGTTCTAATTATTGTCACTTCGTCATTATTATTGTTAACGTTAGCATCGTTTCTACCATTATTAGAACCGCGTTTGCCTGTACTTCTCGTTGGAAGAATTATTTTAAGAAGTTGCATGAAGGGAGCTTCAATCAATAAAGTACACCCGACTGCTACAATACATGACATGAATAAATGGGAGAAGTAGAGATTGAACATGTGGTAATTAGTAAAGTAAATGGGCTGTCTAGCCTGTAAATGGAACAAGAATTGAAGGTGCATGGATACGAGGTAAATGGCAAATGTGAGCCTTCCCAAGGGGACAAAAGGACGCCAACTTAAAATCTGATTTATCCATCCTCCATAGCCACTGGCACATGCGAATATTAGCCAAGAAATGCAGAGTGACCAGGCCGTTCTGTGACCGCTTACGTACACTGCAGATTCACCCCGCTTGAACTCGTAGTCAGGTTTGTAGAACTTTTGAGGAGAAAGGAGTACGGCGAAGCCTACCCCGAAAGCAAGCAACCAGCTTCCAATGACCACACTTTTCTTCAATTTGAAGACTTTATTGCGTACCAAATGGTAAATGAGCCCAGTGCACATTCCAACGAGATATGGAGTAGCTCGCATATAGGTTGGAGTGTAAGCTTCTTGCGAGTACTTATTTTCCCGGCTACAATATAACAAATGGATTGATTAGAGATACATTTTGTTACTAAAATAGGTCAAAGTAGTTCTAGTCTAACTGAAGTATGATAATTATTATCATATCTACAAACAGCTCGTAGCTCTTACCTTTTAAATGGTACAGACGTTGGAAGATAGTCATACACGTAAGTAATTAGGCCGGGTACAATAACTGATACCAGAGTTAACAAAGCCAGAGGAATGCTTCCATATTTTTTCCATTTCCAAACTGGATATAATAAGAAAGGACTGAGAAGGAAGAGCTGCATGTCTACACCCAAGTACCATGCCATGCCATGACACTACAAAAGATATACATTTATGTCAATTTTGTATTTCTATAAATTGCTTGTATTTTTAGTATAGCAAGCATATTAGAAATTATGCGCTTACCGGTGCATCAGAAGGGTCATTTAAAGTGTCATAAATTGGGAGATTGTTGATGTAGAGAACATTTTTCCACCAGTTCTTTTTACAGTATCCTGCCCAGGTGCTAGCCACGTGCCAGTAAGGACCGCTTCCGAGAAGTGGGAAGAGGAATGTTCCAATGAACACGATTATCTAATGACGGAAAGTAAATATCATTCATTAGTAATATTCCTTATAAACCGGCCTCATTTCCATAATTAACGGAATTATTCCTTTAAAATAGAACAATAACTTACCATGTACATGGGAGTAATTCTGAGATATCTGTGAACGTACATCATTGGAATGTTAATTTTTCCCTTGGATTTTTCCAGCATTGGAAGAAGAGTGAGCGACACAAGAAATCCTCCAATGACGAAGAATACATCTACAACTATTGATGCATTTAGTATGACGACGATGGAAAGGCTCGTTGTTACCATCTGCGGATTAACAATGGAAAATTTTCATTTTCGCAAAAAATAACAATAATTACTTAAATGCGTCACACATGTTTATGTAGAACCGAGTAAATAATCATTTTTATGTCATAAGAGGACACTTACGGTGTATGTGTCCACAACGTTCCAAAGGGGCTGTATAATCCCCATAAGATAAGTGTGCCCTAGGACAACCCACGAGGCACTAAGAAATCGGATTCCGTGCAAACATGTAACATCATTTGAGCTTGTGTTTGTATTCAAAAACTTTTTTCCGTTGGAAGCCACCGAAAAGGCCAATACAAGTTTGGCCACTTTCGTTTTTGAGAACGAAAATGGAAGATAATTATACTGGACAGCAACATCAAAAGCAGTTCCAATGAGGGCACAACCAGCAAGGACACCCAGAAGTGTTCTGTTTGTAAAAAAATGACCATAACCTCATCACATGAATTCAATTCAGTAGGATTGCAACATTGCAAGCGTAGACGTGCAAGCAAAAGTATAGTAGAGCAATTATTGGTTTGTAGTTTGGCCTTGGGGATGACTAATGTTTGTTTTTATCACGGATGCTTGCTCTTGACATGAAATTATTTCAAAGTAGGAACACGAATGAATGAACTGAATTAAAGTTTGTTTCTGGTAAACTTACATCATTGTGATTGCTCCTGCATCGAATTCTTTCTTTTCATCTACACTGCAAATGGAGGTCAATGGAATTAGATTTATGTTCGAGAACAGAGCGCTCAGAACTTGTTGAATCTCTTGGTCAGAGCAGGTCGATGGAAAGCATGAACCGATGGAAGGAACAATGGGCAGCTCAGCATTTCCCACAACTGATAAAATTTGCTGGAATATTGCAAATAACAGCAAAATCAGTTAAATGGCTAATGTTTTTGGAAGTCTCACAATGCCCCATATTATACATTTGTAATGAAATGTAGACTAGTGCTTACAATTAGCTGCCCCACGGATTTGTTGCCCGACTGTACAACAGGATTGCCATTTCCGGAAGTAGTGGATACATTTGGCATCACGTATGTGAGACAATACTTTCCTTGGAACTCGATGTCTGTCGCTTGAATTTGAGATGGAGCTCGAATTCCTAAACATTCATCAAAGTCTCCCAAAGCGTTTATGTGACCAGCTAATATCCCTTCAGGCACTTTTGCCCAAGCATCCAACACTGTAAAGTAGACAGAAATATTTGTAATGGACTTCAATCGGATTAATTTAAAGTAAATATGCAGCCAACGTGGAAGTTGACTTACTTTGTAGGGACCAGTTCTCGACTTGGTTTCTGTTAGTGCCCACTGGATGCCCAAGTATTGCTGCTAATTGTTCGCCAAATCGTCTTATATCTCGTGAACAACTAGCACTCAAATTCGGAACTTGGAAGATTGCATGGATGCCATGTTCCAGCAGTTTATTTGACGAATAAGAATCTTGGAAAAACTTTGTAATTTGTGGATTGGTGTTAACCGCAGATACGGACAATGCCGTAGAAAAAACGACTGACAATAGCAGTCGTGTCACAGAAACGTTCATTGTGAATAATTTTATTAAACTTACACTTTGAGTCTTTCTTGTAGCACTTCACTCAATGAATTAAATTTCTATTTTAAAAACGATTAACTTATTGAGCTCGTGAAGGTAAAAAGTGAAATTTGTTATTTTTTCGCGTTGTTGCACAGAGCAAGTTCAATCGCTTTCTAGGTCAGAAACCACACATGCCGGGCTTTATATACAGGCCACTAGAATTCCATGTCAAAGACCTGTAAATAATAGTACTTAGCTGCTCAATGTTGAGGTGATGGAGATCCAGACTTGACATATTAATCAAGAGGAAGAGTTTTGTATCGCGATGATGATGATGTGATGATTTGATGCGGTAATGGTCTTGCACCAACAGGTTAATGAAACTTTGCGAGGACCAAGGACTTTAAAAAGTAATGGCATTCGCACTATTTTTTGTTATGTGCACATCTACCATTTATTCCCATGAGTAGAAGATGAGCAAAGGTGCAACGAAAACGAATTCTGTAGAGCTCCCATCATGCTGCCCATTTACTAGCTCCATGTTCCATACTTTGGCTCTCGTCATAAGTGGAAAGCGTAAAACTGTACCACTACTACAGCAGCTTCAGCAGCACCAGACTCATGCCGTTTGCTTCCACTGACCAGCAGCAAAGGTAAGGTTACGTTTTAAGCTAGTGCTCAGTGTTGGACTCCCAATATTCCACTAACTAAACCACTGAAACTGTTTTAATGGGTTGATTGACAAATCATATCAACAGCATCATTAAGATTACATATGCAAAGAAAATGTACCTTTCCTCTTCGGAAGCAGTATCATAGCGCAGTAAGTGAGAGCAGAGGAATGCATAAGCATAAAAGTTAGATTATGCATGCATACTACTTTGAGACAAGATAGCAGAAGCAAGCAGCGAAAATATAATCGTGTCAGTAGTCACTAGTCAGAATCAGTGTCTGTAGTCAGTCACAGGCAGTCTGTATCACAAACATTATTTGCAAATATTCCATCCTCAATGCCATTCCAATGCTCTTTCAAAAATACAATGTAATACAAATATCACACCGGATAGGCGGATGTATGAAATCTCATATACATATATCTTATACGATGTCAACTGAATAACTGCTGCGTTGAGTAAATAGTATATTTAAACAAATACAATGACTACGCTTTTGTTGTCTTCTGAAGTTTACTATTTTAAGTACACAAAGGTCCCTACTAATTTTGGATACTTTGTTGTCTTTTACTTACATTCAGAGCACTGACAGTGGCTAAACGGATCCGTGCCTCCCTGATAAAAACAATAAAACAACTTGACGTTATGCTATTATGAACTACACTACTTCTAATGCTTTACTGCATGTAAAATGTTATTATGGTGTAAAAACAACAACGGCACAAACATTATTAACTTGCAGTTGTAAGCCCTGAGCAAAATTATGTAGGTATGTAGCTACTAAAATTCAGTAGCGGTTTTAGCAGGAGTGTGCTTTTGTGAAAATATTTTTGATTCACCAAATTAGTAATTCCATTTTAAAGAAAGGCGTGAAAAGAATAAAAACTCTTTTGAATGCATTAAGTACGGATATACATAATGTCGCATAACAAGAGACATCCAGATTAGATGTAACAATAATTGATTTTATTATACGATTATACTAGATTACGCAAGCATTGCTCTGAAAAAAAATCTACAAATTCTTAAAATTTATTTTAAGCATGAAATTATCGATGCAAGTTTAATAGCCGTTTTATTCGGTGTACATAATTCTACAAATTTGTTGCATTGGAATGGATTTTGCTAAAACGTGTATGTAATTTTGCTATTTTTCACAAGAGTCTATCACAATCCTATCGATTTGCATGATTCTGCTAATGCTATATTGTGCTACCAGCATCATGGTTTAGCCCCTGGGATAGGTATAGGTAGGTTATTTATTATTGAATAAGCATTTAAGAAAGAATTTTTCTTTATTCTAAATATGACTGATTGTGAGCGTGTCAAATTTTTGTTTTGTTGAGGCTTGCCTTGTGGTAAATCCTAAGTGTATACTGTATGATTGCATTTTGTATCTGTAAATTCACTGTGCCATCGTCCTGGGACAGGTATACTTATCATCGTAAATAGATTATGTCATCATAATAAAGGACATCATCGTACAGCTTAACTCATGAGCAGTTCACTCACTCGATCTATTATCAATTAATGATAACAATGTAATTGGCAGCATCATCAAAATGACACTAATCTCTGATCTCTATTTCGTTCTTATCATGACTGATAAGAACAGAATAATTGTGCAGTGGGTTGTTGTTGCATTTAAACTTATTTTACTACTGTTTTCCTGGATAATTTATTGTGCGTGCTTGTTCATCAAGCATATCACGCGATTTTAACCACTCTTCATCATTTAGTTCAGCGACCTAGTGAAATGGAAAAGTCATGTTTTGTTTATATCGGTTCCTAAAGTCAATAACTTTGATGAACCATAATTCCCAGAATCCCCCACTTTCAGATATACACGCATGCAACTTCATATTACGTAGGTAGGCTAAAACTTATAGGTGATTGCTGAAGAAGATGAAGTGAATTACGTAAAACAATGAAAGTAATTATCCGGTTATCCACCTTATATATTGCAAACGGAGAGAACATGTTTTTTATCACAACATGCGATCATGCATAATGTGGAGTCACCTTTGGAAATGCCCGTGTGCAAGCAAAAACAGGGTCAAATATCTGAGAATATGACCTTGGAATGAGAACTGAAATAGTGCAAACGTACATACTGCAAAAATATTGAAATTGACACGAGCGTTTCTTATCGCCCTAAATCAAAATAAATTTTAGGAACTTCTTAATATTTGTATGTAAATAGGTACCTTAATTTTTTGAAAGAAAACAAGGACAGGAGTAAATCAAAGAAGAGCATTGTGAGCGTTTCGTAAAAAAAGGAAAAAACAATTTAGTTAACCTTGAAAATACGAATAACAAATATTGAATTTCTTGATAATAAAACAGTTCATTTCTGTGAAGTGGTTTACTAACGCAAGTGGGCGAGTATTACTAAACGATGAGTACTGCTAAGTGTTAATATTATTTTGAAATTTGATATTCGTTAAGTAACTGGATTTAACCTCGGAGGTACGCAAGGAGAAATTAGACACATTTTGGGGAGTGGTAAACTGGCAGAGGTGCAGAATGATTGAAACAAGGAATCAGACAAGAAAGATGGATACCTCTGTAATAACTGCCTTTTACTGATTATGCCAATAATATATTAAATAAAATAAGGCAGTCAGGCAGGCAAATGAGCATACCTACCTACCTATAAGTTTTTTCCCTCCTTCTCTCTCTCTCTCTCTGAGGGTTTATCGCGCTTATCAGAGATAGTGCTAAAAGGAGGATCAGCGAAATCAGTTCAAAATCTAGGGAAAAAGGACTTGTGTGTTTACTCGAAAACACTTTGATTGATTGGTCTACCCTGTGCGATAGTATATTTCCTACGTGACCTATTAGCCAACGTTAATTTTGTGAAGGAGAGGCTTGCTTTTATCCAATGATCCATATCTGGTGAGTGATACAAGATCTCACAACCCAAAAATCTGCAAAAATCACAAAAATTAGCATACAAAAATAGTATTTATCACAATGTGGAGGAATCAGATGATGTTTTTCTGTAGAAGAGATAATTTTTTCTTCATAACTATTGGTGGCTTCAAAACGCAGATATGAGGAATGAATGAAAAATGACTTGACAGTGTCATCTGGAAGGCTCTCTTTAAATCCATTTGCTTTCAATTAATTAGCATGGGTAGGTAAAATCGTGGATTCGTGAACAAGACTTTTATTTATTTCTAGTCAGCACAGCATATGATCCCGTAAAATGTGCTCAGCCTCAGCCTCCTTTCAAACTAAAACTGGAAAAGTTGTATGAAAATTGCTGATGTAGACATATTTATTAATTTTGAATGAAATACTATAACTCAAATTCAAGTCAAGAGGACTGGGTGAAGGCGTCAACGAGATTTCTTCAAAAAGAGTATTTCAGCATTTTCGCTAAAAATATTTAGTGCTTTTTCTCCATAATAATTCTTATCGATTGTCGATTACTATATGAGAGGACTACTGCGTATTAAACTTTACTACTTTAATGCTGCCATAACCTGACCTGAATGAAATTAAAAAGAGCAACTCCGGATTTTATCACGAACGTGTTAGCTATAGAGAACGCAAGTGTAGACAGTTAATTGAATTAATGCATCTCTAATTTCATCAGCTTTTACACCACTTACTTACTTTAATTTCCCATAATCAGCATTTTGGCAAAATCAAATCAACATATTTTCCATCCCCTTCCAAATAAGTACATAACCAACCGATACAATGTAGAATCAGTAGAATGTAAAATTATTGGGTTACCTACATACCTATTTAAAATGCGAAACTCTTTAATGCTGAAACCATAATATCATCACACAATCACTCGCTGCATTGATCACTGAAGACGCTTCAGGGTCACCGAGCTAATCGGTTTCAATGCTACGAGCTACCAGCAAGGAACTCTAAATGGAACATGAATGGGTGCAAAAATGAATGATGGCGCTGTCTCAAAGTCGCCGTCATAACAGATTTGCAAAGAGGAGCAAACTACAAAAAATGTGACTTTGTAACTAGATCTTTCAATCTTCGGCATAAAAGGGAAAAAATTGTCTGAAACAAAATATATTCAACGCAAGTGCTACATTTACTACATGCTCATCTATAGGGCAGCATGTTCAATGTCCTATCAATCAACGTCTTCCTACTGCTTGCTATCCTTCCTAGCAGCATAGCTATAGGTACAAAGCTATGCTTTTTACTCGCCAAAATGTATTAATAGGTAAGTTCGTCATCTCATAAGTCAAGGTAGTACAAATTCTTTCATGTGGCAATCAAATCCGAAGGTCGGACGTTGGCCCATATTTTTTTGGTCTCTCGTTTAAGTTGAGTGAGGCTATTCAATTGCGTGTGCAAAAAACTGCATTGTTCAGTGGGACAATGTACGATAGAAAAAGTACAAAGTGTTTATCACTTTTATAAATTTACCCACTCACTATGCCGTAGGTTCAAGTACGGAGAGAGCGGATCTGTTTTTGTCCATTGTGGTTTGCCTGATCTATTATGAAGAGTTGTGTGCTCAAGTATGTACCTATGTCTGTAGTGGAATCGTGATGGATGCATTATGGAATGATTAAGCGAACGTCACGGGCAAAAACTTCGGCTCCATGCAGAGATTAAAAATTCCCATTATAATTTTGCAAAGCAAGCACTTTAAACTGCTGTCGTGGCTTGTAAGCTGTCGGATATCAATCACGCACAGTCCAAACTGCGGGAACTAGGCATATGGTATAAAAATCGTTACCTATAATGGTGGAGAGGGTACAATGACTTTGCTATAATTTACCTTTGACCGCAGAGCTTGTAGAAGATCAAAAAAAATGTGCAAAGAGTAATGAATGAATGTCAATTTGGATTTTATCAATTTCTACAAATTAATTAGTATGGATAAAACGAGTGAAGACCGAACAAACATCCGGACATGACACATTAAATATGTGCGAAGTTTTACAAAAATATAAGATTTCGTTTGGACAGGTTAAATGCTGCATTTGACGTCAATGCCTATTTATCATTATGAAACATGAATCAACATCCCATCAAACTAGTTAAATAATATGTAGGTAATGGTGTGAGAGGAAATTGGGGTGGTAAGATTCATGTTTTAAATTGTGATTGCTATAACTGGTCAGATGGTTAATAACCACGAGAGATCTCGGGAATCTCCTGTCCTGTCGAGGTCAGTTCCTAACGTTTGGCAAGAGTATAAAATTATTTTATCCCAGGATTAGCGTAGATGCTAAAGCGAAACTATGCACCTGCCATGCGGAAAGTTTTATTAACTTACATATTTCGCAAAAGAAATGAGTGAGTTTCAGAATTTTCCCTACCATCTATCTGTCGTAAAGACATGTATTACACTAGGAGCAATTATTTCCAGTAACTCTAACTAATTAAGTGAACTGCATAATGATAAGTTCTCTCCATTTCCATTATATGATCGACTTGGATAGCTCAGTAATTACACGAAAAGTCTGACTCAGCAGAACGTGGGCCAATATATTGACCTTTCACATTTTACTGATTTCCCTAGGGAGATTGCAGACACCTAAAAGATATTCCTGCAGATCACGCATAATGCCTACCTACTTTTCCCATAGTCCGAAGTTTTAAGCCCAATAGATCGTGTAAGTTTTGTGTCATGTTACATAATATGCACTTTCTCTGTTTACTCAGGAAATGATTGTATTTTCACTAATTGCTGCTATCATAATAAAAGTTTATGGCGGAAGTTTGACTGTGTCCTGAAATTGCTCTCATACTGGCCGCAGTCCTGTTTTTTACTGTCGTAGAAATAGTGTTTTATATGCATTCTGAAAGAAAGCGTCTTCATTGTCGAACTAACCATGGTGCTGGGTGGGCTGACATTTTCCTCTTGGCAAGCTTGGGTTACCGGCACATACTTTGTGAAGAGACCATGGGGCCTACCCTCCGCAACCGGGTTTTTCTCTCATCCCTACGTATTATTTGCCTTCATTTTAAACATCATCGGGTACGCATTTTGGATGGACTGCCAAATGAAATTGTACCCATTCGCTAGCCGTTTATCTTTGACAGCAAAAATTTTGGCAGACGCAGTCATTTATCTGAGTGCCCTTTTCAATTTATATTTCCGCTTCAACTTTTACCGCCTCAGCGATCGCCTTGTGGACCTCCTCATTGCACTAGAGCAGCCAAAATATACTCCACTGAATTCCGAATTTCGGAAATGCTGGAAAAGGCATAAATACTCGTTAGTCGTTCTTGCTCTGCCCCGATACGTAGTTGCCTTCACTCTTGTGTTCGCCTATGCAACGCTCACAGCATCTTTCCCGGACACCGATTTCATTCTACCCAGATACAGCTACTTCGCCTGCTTCATTATCTTTTCGGCTATACCTTCTATAACACCTGTGATTTTTGCGTACGATTTAATTGTTGTCACAACATTTCACATGCTCTGGACATTCGAGGATTACTGTGCCCACCTGGAAGACCACATCTATAAGGGGTACTTTATCCGACGAAGATATTCCGTTCACCCTAGTCCATCTATGCGATCACTCCAAATCCCAATTTCTGATAGTGGGACCGGCGGAGGGGTAAAAAACAGTAAAGATCGCAGATTGTCCTTGAATGAATTCAGAAACTTTCGGAGGATAAGTGACATCGAAGGAGGGAACGGATTTGAGAGATTGAGTTTCAACTGTTTTGTAGAAAGATTTGACTGGATACACAGCCTGGTGGAGAAGTATAATAGGGTAATCGGACCGATTATATTGGGAGTAGTGGTTCGTTGTGTAGTTTCCTTCGTTCATTCTATCAATGCTATAATGCTGAAGCAAGGAGAGGAGTTTGCACTAAAAATGTGGTATCATGTGCTTTTGCTGCTAATTGAAGGTAGCCAACTTTGCATCCTAAAGCTTGGCTCGGATATACATGAAAGAGTAAGTCAAGAAAATATAGACTACAAAGCTTGAGGATTCGATTAGGTATATGTATATGTAATTCTGGATAAAATGATTTTTCCAGATTGCATTTTGGAAGGGGAAGCTAACAAAAGCGTGGCTGCTTACAACTTCTTCTGACGGAACTTTTGGAGGAAAGGGCAGACAGCATTTGAATTCTGCATTGGACGCCGAAGAGTTACCTGAGGTGTTCGATGAACTGGACTTCGACAATCAGTTAGTTCAAGATTTAGTTAATTACGTATGTTACCTGGAACTGGAAGGTATCAGCCGCTGGAATCTTTGACGTTGATAAATCGTTGATGAGTGGGGTAAGCTGAGACATATATAGAAAAACTTGTTTAGTTGATTTATGGCGCAATGCTCGCAATTGCAATAGAGACCTATTATAGGCACCTACATATTTTTTGTTAATATTCTCTTAATTATATGTAGATTGTGTCCACAACATTGACGTACGTCATCATATTATTTCAGCTGAATCTTTCCGAAATAAGACCAGACTCATGGAATAAAACTTCCTGTCTTGAGCCCTCTGCTCATTTTGATTTTGTACCTACCATAAACTCCACAACATACTATTTATAAGGATAGGACAATGCCCCTTGCACGCAAAGGAATAGGTCATAGGCCATAATCAAAATAACGTGCACTTACATTAATTAAAAGCGAATGAGTGTAATTAAGTAATTCCTAGTACGTCATCGTCATGTTCATGTTCCGAGGAAATGCCAAAAGAGTCGTCAACAGGACCTCTTTGGTAAGGGAGTCACTATACAACTTTAATTAATTAGAGTCCTATCCTAAAATAAACAACTCATTTTTCAAAGTGAAGAACTATAGATTATAGATCCCTAATTAAGGTAGTTTTTTAATTACCTATTCTGCAGACAGTCAGCAGCTATCATGTTAAGCTGAACATGACTTACCAGGCAGTGCATACTGAAATAAAGGGCACCTACCTAACCACTAACTTTGCCCGTACCTCCTTTCCGAAATTGAGGGGTGGGACAAATTATAACTCCCGGGTAGCTACCCCGGGCGTTTACCCGGGGTTTCAGAATAAAGTTATTCTCAAACATACCTCTATAG
>JAHZND010002926.1:0-14113 GCA_027744115.1 Acrocyrtus sp. NNG-2020 | reverse complement strand
TATTCTTGGAGTGTTCTGGCATCAAATTAAATGTATATTTGAGTAGTCATCATACAGTAGCTAAAATGAAATGAGCTCTGCTTCCCATTTTCCAGCTTTGTTTTTTTTTCACTCACATCCAAAGAAAAGCTTCATTACATGTGAGCAGGTCGATGCACCACTAAAAAAAGAGAAAAATATTCATACATGGCTTATATTACTTTACTATTTACTCCTACTTCCTACATGAAGAGATGCATAAACGACCAGTTTTTTACAACACTCTTACAAGTGCCGCACGAAACGAGAAAGCACTAATATTATTCTTGCAAGTCCTGCGGGCTTTTTGCCTATGACGGTGCCAACTTGGATATCCGAAACCATCACTAAAATCCATCTGGAGATCTTCCTCCATCCATCGCCAACTAATTCGTCTAGTAAAAAAAGAGATAGAGGAAGAAGAAGGAGCAGCATATAACAGCCCAACTTTTTCATATCTCACATCCACCCTCAAAATTGTAAGCTGTGAACGTACAACAACTATAAAAAAGGCGTAGCGCGGAGCAAGCAGACGCTCATTTTCTCACCCCATTCATTTTATGTATTATTCAGTGAATTCCAGAAAGGAAAAGTCATATGTTCTTATTTCGTAAATGGCTTTTAAATTCGTTTTCATATCCTTCCCCACCTTCCCTGCCCATTCCATAACTCACACAAAGTCTCCAAGTCACACACAAGTCAACTTTTTTTGTCCTGTTTCTAAAGCAGTGAAAACTCGAAAATTCCTTCCTTATAACAGCAGAAATAAGCACCGCTCATTTTCTTCTACTTAATACACCGGCAAAAGTGGATGAGGGAAGAAGGATGTAGTGACTTTTCTTCACGCAATAGTCGTCCCAGTCCCATTACAAAAAAGGAGGAAAGAGTGAGAATGAGAAGCGAGGTAAAATAAAAGGAAATGAAGACGTGAGTCACAGTCACAGTAGCAGAGTAATAATAACAGTGCTGGAAAATGGATTTTTGGGAACTGCTCCAATCTTTTGCATCCCCACCCATCAATCTTGATACGTCCTTTTTAAAATGTGATCTCGTTAGGGAATAATGCTAGCAGCTAGCCAGTTATGCTATAGACGACGGGTGAAATTAAACTGGCTAAAATGTACTTCGTAAGTAATAAGTTCAGAGCAGCAGAAGAAAATATTTTCTTCATGGAATGCCTAATGAGAAATGAGAAGGAATAATTAAGGTGGATATATATTTTCCGGCTCCAGTTACTAAAAATTTTGTAGGATTGCGCATAGTGGAATTGTAATAAGCTAGTTATAATGATAAGCGTGAAGGAATATTAAATGTGAAGTGGGCAGTGCTACTTTAGAGAAAGCAAACAAACATGAACTCTCCAGTGTAATCACCTGCTAATGATAACTCTATCACGGCGCAAATTGCCAATTGTGGCAATTACGCCATTTACCACTACTACTGTTTCTAAGAGTCACTTGAAAGAATAAACTGCAAAGACTAATAGCTCCTCCTTTTGTATTGTTATCTACAATAAAATTCATTTTATTGACGGAGGCAAAAAAATGCTATAGCTGTCCTCTAACTTTGGTCTCATTAAGTAATAAAATGCGAGTGTAATTTGTTAATCAAATCAAGCGCATTTTTTGCTTTATCGGTGGAAGCTTTTGCGGTTTTGACTCTGATTATTTTACGAAAAGCCGGTTTCTCGTGTATTTTGATAATGCATCCAATTACCACCGCTAATTCACTTAAATGAGCGAAAAAATTTATTCGGATTGAATCTCTAAAAGTCGCCCTAAGAGAGGAGAAGCGGAGAGACCAAGAGAAAAATATTAACGACAACGATAAGTGATGTGGATTGAATTGGAATGAGCACGCAAAAAAATTCGAGATTTAGACTCGGCACTGGTCACACACTGACTAGAACTCGAGTTGGCTTACACTTCGCATAATATCATCTTTTAAGTAATAATTTTTATAAGGAGAAAAAATTCACGAGCAAATGTATCCAAAAAACGCAAAAAATTCTATTGTTTGGGATATAAAAATGCAATAATTCCACCATATATTTATAATTCTATTGAATGTCAAGATTTTTATGTTCTCGGTTGGCGTGCACAGCATAAATTTTCGTTTTTTACAGGTCGTAATTATTACATGAATTAAATTGCTGATGTCTCGATTTTCTGGCTCCAGTTCAAGCACATTATCAAAAGAATTACTTGGCTGATGATGATGAGTGGATTGGATAGTAAATCAGATTTAAGCAAACAAACCAGATTACTTTACACGCTGCACACAGCACACAGCATCATACCCCCACACCAAAAAAACATTCAACATTCAAACATTCAACCCGCTCGCATATCATTTTCAGGGCAGCGCAGAAAATGGTAAAATTCAGATTTTCAGATTTAGAGAGCTGCTCGTTCTCGCTATCAAGTTCTACCCGTTAATAAAGCCAAGTGAGGGATGATGCTCCTACATTTATGCATGCATGAATGTGTAATTTGACTCGGCGCAAATAACAGAGCCATCCACTATCACAACATTCCCCGTTCTCCCGGAGTGCTTCCCTCCGTTCGCATTACACCACAGCTTTAGGGCAATCCGATCTTCACACTGAAACTACAAACTTATTATATGGCAGGGGTAAAAGTTGTAAGTTGTAGTGGTGGTGGTGGTGTGGTAGCAAGCAGGGGCAGTTACACCAACTACAAATGGTACCAGCCAGGAGGTAAATTATTAAATTGTTTTGGGTACTTCTCCTCTCCGTGCAATCCATCCCAGTGTAAAATATATTATTTTTGCTGTTGAATGACTGACTAACTGCAAAACTAACACTGCGCTGTGGCGCGTCTTCTCTTCTGGCTCCCTGCTACAGCAACATCAACGATGTTGATGCCTTGTCGTTCATCATCCCCTGTAATATTGCACTGACAAGGATGTTTTCGGGTGAATCATGAGAAATTCGATTTGAGCATTTTTTTCATTTTTCCACTAGACAGAATTTTATTATTACGCACCTGAATGTATCTCCGAGAGGGACAAAATTTGTCAGGCAGATGTAAAATGTACTCGAAAATAAGCACTTTTTAAAGTCAACAAGTCAACTCAAATGACGGGCTAAATTATACTGAAGCGCAGCAGCCTCAATGACTACTGTCGACTTGTCGACTCCGTTGCGGATGTACAACTCAAAAAACAGTGAATTTGAAAATGACTGCAATTTTTTTTTTCGAAAATTGTATAACCAGCTCTGGTTCTGGTTTTTGTGCTTCCTGTTTGCACTCTAAAAAGTAAACTGTGGACTTTACATTTTCCTCACTTACATGGCTGCTGATTTTTTTGAGGAAAAAAATTCTGAATTCTAATAATTTCCCCTCCTTATTTCAGCCAAAGAAATGAAAATGAGTGCGTAGCATGCAACAGCACAATAATGCAGGCCGAGTATGACATTACAAAACAATCATATATTTAAACAGAGAGCATTATTAGGAATAACAATGAGCGCACTTCCACTTTTTTTCCTCGTTTTCTCCTCAAAAATTTGTTAACTTTAATAAATTTCTCTTTACATTATCCTCACCAAAAAATAATAATAAAACGGAGATGCTCATTCTCCGAAAACAGTCCACCATTTACCATTTTGCATCCCCTATCATGTTTCACTGTACAAATCATCCAGTCAAAAAGCGAAAACGGAGAGGAAAACATCTCATGCAAACATGTCAGGGAAGATGTGATAATTTTTGGATGGACAATGTACCTTTTGTACTTCTTATGTCGGGACAGGACAAGAGAAGAGTACAATTTTAAAATTGTTTTTTTTCTTAGCCGTAGCTAATAAAGCCAACCACAAAATAGTCACAACTCACAACAACCTTCAACCCTCTGCCGTGTGATAATTTTTCTTTTCTGGAGATGAATGACCAAAAAAACGAAAGGCTTGTCTTTTGCAACTTTCAACTTGAGTCACAGAAGCTTAATGAGATTAGGACATGAAACTCCTTTCAGTGACAATGTACCTTTTGTACTTCTTATGTCGGGACAGGACAAGAGAAGAGTACAATTTTAAAACTTTTTTGGCCGTAGCTAATAAAGCCAACCACAAAATAGTCACAACTCACAACAACCCTCAACCCTCTGCCGTGTGATAATTTTTTTCTTTTCTGGAGATGAATGACCAAAAAAAACGAAAGGCTTGTCTTTTGCAACTTCCAACTTTCAGTCTACAGAAGCTTAATGAGATTAGGACATGAAACTCCTTTCAGGCTACTGAAAACTCTGAAAACGTGATGATGTTGGATTTCAGATTATGACTCGATTATACTTTTTCTAGTATACGTGCCCCGTGGCACCAAGCAAAAAATATTTTTTTTCCCTGATAGCTGCCACTACTTAAATGTCCATAATAATTAAGGAAATTCTGCGAAAATTGTACTAAAATTAGGTAATAAAATGCGCCTGTGTATATTCCCAAAACAATAAAAAAGAAAATGAATTATTTGATTCCTCTAGGCTGACTATATCTCTGATTACATTTCAGCAATAAAACTTTATTAAAAAGGAATTCTTTTTGCACAGATAAAACAGAACAAATTTCTCAAAATTATTAAATAAAATTTTCATTTCTTTTTTTTTCAGGCAACATCCCAAAAACACGTTTTTCTTTGGTAAAAAGATTGATGAATGGAGGTAAAACAAATCTATCTATCCAGCTCACCAATATATTTTATAAACACTGTTTGGTTACCTAATGCTCATATCATATATCCATTACAAGAAAAAAATTTTTTTACTGCGAGCAGCTTAAAAAAAATCTGAAACGAAACTGTAATCATCATCAACTCCATATCATCATTGAGCCCTCCTTGATTAACTCATTTTGATCAGTGGGCTGCCCGGGGCAGTGAGAAGGAAGAAATGATGGGAAAAAAGTAGAGCTTCACTTTCAAACGAGTTTTTATCGACTCACTCTCAACAAGCAGAGCTTCAAGAGCTGAAAGAAAAACAGGTGGATTAAAAATAAGATATTTTCTTTCCATGTCTTATACCCTCAAAAAAATTTTAAATGCGCACATCATCGTATAATCTGCTGTAGAGCTTTTAGAGGAGGATGCAGAATTTTTGAGGATTGATGATTGTTGCACAAGTTGACGAGATCATCAGAGCAAAACGGGAAAAAAATACGAAAACTTATTTTTTTCTTTTTACTACATCTTCCCCCACAAATCGCAATTAATCAGATTCCACTTTTTATCGACTCACTCTCAACAAGCAGAGCTTCAAGAGCTGAAAGAAAAACAGGTGGATTAAAAAAAGATATTTTCTTTCCATGTCTTATACCCTCAAAAAAAATTTTAAATGCGCACATCATCGTATAAATCCGTTGTAGAGCTTTTAGAGGAGGATGCGGAATTTTTGAGGATTGATGATTGCTGCACAAGTTGACGAGATCATCAGAGCAAAACGGGAAAAAATACGAAAACTTATTTTTTTCTTTTTACTACATCTTCCCCCACAAATCGCAATTAATCAGATTCCACTGTTACAGCAATGTGCGTGGCGACTTACGACTTACGACCGTTTTGTTTTTCCATTTAGCAGCTTGTCACTGTGAAAAATTCCGTGCATAATTTTTTTCCCTCCTCCTCTTTCTCTCTCTAAGAAGGAGGGTGAGGAGCTAACTGTTTTAGTGTTGTTTTTCAGTGTGACTTTACGATAAACGTGTGCAATGCACACGAGAGCAAAACACACCAAAAAAGGGAGATATGATCTCTCCAGCAAATAAGTTGCATCTCCCCTAAAAATATCTTTTTTTGTTACCTTCCAAAACAATATTTCATCTTGCACTACTCATTCCTATTCCTCTCACATTAATATTACACATGGAAAAGAAAAACGAAGAAAACGGGAATTATTTTTTTTGTGCTGGTGCTGGTGAAGCAGCAGGAGAAAACTGAATTTGTCTTGTCCGTTTTTTCCTCCTTTTTCTTCCCCTTTCCATTCCCCAAGAAAAAAAATTTTGTACGGAGTTTCTGGAAAAAAATATGCTGAGGAAAGTTATCCTACCATTCGCATACCCCCAAAAAATGTTTTTTTATATTCTTATGGCTGTATCTTACAACCCTCATTGTCATTTTGGGGGTGCATTTCAAATTCCGAAAACAACGTGAGTTGCCATATTTTACAGTTTCAGCCTACTGGGACTTCCAGAGTGGAAAAAAAGTTTTTTATGCACGTAATTTGGAGAACTCTGCTCCACTCGGATCACACCTTTTTGGTCAAAAACGTAAAAAAAATGTTTTATATGGACGGTGACTCCTGTTGTTTTTCATGTCTTTTACTTTCCTAAAATGAGTAAATTCCCTTTGAGACTTGTCATACAAAAGAAAAAAAACGGAACAAGACATCAAGACATGCTCCTTACAAGAAAACTTCAAAAAAATACCTGACTCGGCCTATTTTTATATATTTTTTCCTCCTTACTGGATTTATTATTTTTTTTCTGGAACTTTCTCAAGAAATAATATATTTTTAAGCCTTATTACGGATTCCTTTTCAGTGCATTTAAAATAGAACGGAATATCGCATTTCTCCTAGGCTCTCTCCGCTCACTTCTCACATTCTCACCGTACCAGTTTTTTCCGCTCTGAAAGCTGTCATAACTATAAACTGCGCCACTTTCGAAAACTAGCACAAACCCTCTCCTGCCCTGACAAGCCTTTTCTGTAAAAAAAAAATAAACTCGGCATTTCATGGATCGTGAATTTTGATACGAAATTAAGGAATAAAACATGTGTTTTCCACGAGCACTCTGGTAATTGCTCGTGCAGCTTGTAATAATTTCAGTCTGGGTAGGCTTTAACGTGCTCCTGGACAGTTAGCGAGGCTACAAAAAACTTACAAAACCAGTGAGCGTGTACACCGTTTACTCCGGAGACATTTTTTTCATGAACCCCACAGGTGAGAGATAAGATTATTTCCAAGAGATAAAGTCAAAAAGTGCGGGGGGAAAGTGGACAAGCCTATTTCACAACCACTCCATATATGTGGAGGGGAACTGAAAATTTCATTTTTTTAAAACGGTCCTTATTTATCAACTGGCATAATGCGATTTTGGATTTTGAGTTTTTGTTGATTTTCTCATTTTCTGTGACAATCAAATTATGTGGTTGCATGAGCACGCATGATTAAACTCTCTCGCTCGCGGAATTGGGGACGTTGAAGTGCTTGGGCGAAATGCGTGATGGAATAAGTCGAGTTAGTCGAGTGGCAAGAAGCAGAGCCGTGAGCCATGGGCCAATCCTTCATCTCGATCTTAAGTATGATTTTGGTAAAAAAAATTGAAGAAAAAAATATATTGTTGGTGGGGCACTTCATGTAACATCCGCACATACTCGCTCTCGCTCCTAGGCCTAATTCCATTATACCAATAGTGCACACCCCCTCTCCTGTTACTCCAATTTGGAGAAAAACGAATTATTCCTTTTGTGAATTTGCATGATTCCTCCATCACAATATCCTCGCTTGTACAATACTCCGAACGGATTTGTTCTGTTAGGTAAGTGGGTGCTGAAATGAATATTCATGTTCTCGTTATTTCGTTTTCTCCTCAAAAGGTATGGAATTACGCGCAGAGCTGCATAATAGTTTTATACTGGGAGAAGAGGTGCGGAACCGATAAGGGATGAAAAACGCAAGCTAAAGCCCCTTCTTCCTTCTCTCTTTAAAATCGTTTTGTTTTCCTTGGTGGCACAGAAATATCAAATAACCGGAGTATTGTATTTTGTATTGTTTAGTCTGCATCCCGCAACACTGTGTAAATACACACCCGCCTCTTTAAATATATAATGGCATACTCTGTCATTTTAATTATGCACATTGCAGAGCGGGCACAACGGGTAATTTTAATAACGCAAAAATCCAATCGCATTCAATTTACTGAGGACGAAAAAAAGGAAGGAGGAAGCGATAGTCCACCACCACCAGTTCCAGTGCACGATCCGGATTCCCCTTTTTATTATTGCATTGCATATTGTTTACGCAGTGCAGAGTGCATCCTGGGTAAAATGTCATTTTTCGACGGGCTATTTAAACAGATGATGTATTGAACTTGCTCGCCTGCCACTAACTACGGTGAAAAGTGTACAATAATAGAGATTCCTGAGACGAAAACATACTAATCAACCCCGATAAAAACTATACTTAGCAGAACCACTAGCAAAAAACCGTTCCAAAAAGTACAAGAACGAAATTGGCCCACTAAATTAAGCCCCATTCGTAATAGGCACCTCATAGGTCGCTTTTCTCAATTAATTTCTTCTGAAAAATTTTGGTGTGGCTCTAGATAAAAAAATATCCAGGCCTCAGCTAGCACCTACAAAAAATATTTTTTCCTTTGAGGGCGCACACACAATAGCATTTAATATTTTTTCTCTAATTTCACCAGCTTAAAATCCTGGAATAGGTTTTTTGAGAGGATTTCAGCCTTTTTTAAGTGTACCTATTCATAGGAGGACATGATACACCTTCAAGGTGACTAGTATAGCTTAGCCATTATACTCCAGTCCCTTTTGTATACTTATATGAATGTATCACGTTATCCAGTTTCTCCTCTAAAATTTTTTTTAGCTGGAGAGGAGAGTCCACTGCACAAAACTATGAAATATTCATGTAAAGGGAGAGCATGTATTCTAGTGTAATGCGGGGGTATTGTGTGTCACTCAAGAAAAAGGAGCTGCTTGGTCTCAGAGCCCGTTATCAAAACATAATTCATCAACTTCCGACTCCAATCAAAATAAGAAAGGTAGTAATTTTCCTGAAAAATACGTACTAGATTTTTCTCCTCTGAACAGGATTAAAAAAATATGTTCTCTTAAGTCCTATTGAACATTGAACGAATTGCACTTTGTGTATTTAAGACAGGAAAAATACCAGGAGCATTCAACTTCAACTATTTTAGATTTTGAATAAAAAACGGAACGAACTACGCAAAAAAAATAAGGTCATGTGTGGGCAGGAGGCTATAACGAGGGAAAATGAAGAAAAAAATGTATGGATTTTTTTCTTCTTTGCGCTCTACAGCTCTGCTCTCCAACCTTGTAAGCATATGGCTGGTGGCTACAAAACGCACATGCCTTTCCTGCATACACATCTGAGCTTCCGCTCCCTACTCCTGCATTTTCCGTGTCCATCGGTTTCGGATTTAATTGATACGGGAAACGCTATCGAAACGTGTGTTGCTTACCTTGGGTTAATTTTCATCTGAAAAAGCTTATTTCACAGAGCATGAGCTAAAGTGGACGGAAATTAGATTCATAATTACACTCCATGTGACCACAATTTTCATTAAATGGCAAATCGCAAATGGCTGCAGTAGTGGAGAATAAATAAGAGCAGGGGAGCCTTTTTTTAGTTTTCCATACATTTTGGAATTATTTTTCGGGTAAAACGAAATAAAATAATATTTTTCTCTCTCCCTTTCTCTCATTGCTAAACGTGTGTGTGGTGGAGGGTCATTGATTGCAATTAAGCAAACAATTACAATTGGAGCTGGATAGTATCGGCTGTCGGGCGGACACATTGTTTTATTTTTCCTTTGCTTATCAGCAACTACAGAAAAATACACAGCGTCACCGTTCACGACAACAACTTCGACAACAGGAGCACACTCGCTTCTTCTCTTTACTTGCGGGGAGCCAGAAAAAAAAGAGTCGTCAATTATGCACACAAAGCTTTTTCGATGAACAGATTAGATAAGCTGAAACAAGACAAGTTTCCCCAATAATTTTTTTTTCCTTTTTGTCTGACTGAAGGGAGAATAAGAGAAGAGAAGAACTATTGTTCTGCGTTTATTTTACCTTAAACATTTCACAACAGAAACAGCTCAACTTGTAATTTGATATCATTTCGAGAGACTGAAATCCACCCAAAAAAATCTTGCTTTTATTACAAGGAAATGGATATATTGTCAGTGTGCTGGGTATTTTATCCTGCCCCACTGTAAACACGAACCCACAACCAAAAAAAAATTTAGTAAACATGTTCATTACGTAAAAGTAGCGAAAGCGAAGGCAAAACAGAAGTATATTTTTTTCATTCGCCGCACTCTGTAACTCAATCTATATCGAAAATACTTGAGATAAGCGCCGAGAGCCTCTGCCTTTTAATTTTTGTTTTTGCTTTTGAAAAAGGAGAAACGAAGCCATCAGGACAATTACACTAACTCGGTGAGCTCATTTCCTCCCCAGATCTGATCTGAGTCAATTTTTGCCCGTGTTTCTGCTAAATGTCTCGGGCCACTTATCAATTTGCTTAATTGACTTCCGTGATGGAGTAATCGGAGAAATAACAGTGCAGTGTCTGAAGAGACAATTATTTCTTTTCTCTGCAATCAAACATGTCACCTTTAATAGCGTGCCATCTTTAGCATTATGCAATCAAGGAAAACAGTCGTAACTCTTAATATCCTTTTCTTCACATGAAGAATGAGCTGTCTCTGGAAAATCTTGTTCGGATAAGCCGCAGTGTGGTATGCACGAATAAAATTTACAAGTTGGAATTTCCAGCAACAAATCAATATCTTATCAGGAAAAAAAACGTCCCGTCAGTCCCGAGTTCACTGACTGACTTCCTAATGAAATAGCTCCAGCAAAACATTAATTTAGGGAGGCAGCACTGATGAAAAAAGTGGCTTTACAAACGGAGAAAATAATGACAGCGATTGGACTGTGAATGGTGACATTGGCAGCGGGAGAAGAGAGGCATCCATCTCTCTCTCCGTCCTAAATAAAAAGGATGCACATTTTGGCTTTGTGTCAAATCCCAGGGAAAGAGCAGCAGCATTAGTAAGGAGCTTAGTGAGGATCCATATGGCGTGTACGTGGATGTCTGACAGAAATCTTTGACGTTGGACGTGACAGCACCACGCACATGTTTATAATCCTTCAACTTATAATATAATATATTATTATTTTGGTGGATTGGGATCTTTGCTGTACAGTTTCGCTTTCTATCAGCTCCCCACGACTTGTCGTTGGTGCGTGTGCTCCGAGCATATATTGAGGAGAGGGGTACATGAGGAGCTGGAGAGAGCTAAAAATCACCCCCTTTTCCTTATGTTCTCGTCTCCTTCAAAAAAAAATTTCTTTTTTCAAGGAATATTATTTTGCAAGGGAGGGCAGAAGTAATGCATTGGGCAGATTGATGACTAATTGCATCATTTATCCAATCTGACAGGACAGCAGGGTCATGACGTTATACTCGGTAAGCGGATGGAAAAGGGCTTTCTAATTCCAGAAGAATTGCTTGATTTGATATGACTGCGAACTGCGAGTGACTCTTGCATTAGCCTTAACCTTCCCTCTCTCTCTCGCAGACAATCTTTGGTAGATCGAGGAAAGTGGAAACCTCAAAACTCCAGAAAATAAATGCGGGGCTGCATTGCAATGCAGCAAGAATGGTTGTGGCTTTTTTCGGAGGAGCCACCGAAACCAAAAACCAAAATAGGAGAGCGGACAAGCCCCCTGCTGAAAAAAAAGTGGCAAAGCTTAGGCACTCTTATATTGAATGGGCAGAAGAAGGGAGAACATTTCTCAGATTCCATTTATATCTCATTCTCTTTAATGGATGAGCGGTCTGGATTGGTATGGGAGATGAGGCTAAAAAAATATCAGTCAGATTCCTGACGAGCTACAAGTTGGTCTGTTGGGGTGGTTGTGGAAATATGAAATCATTATTCATCTCTGAAATTAACATAATGCGATGCGTGTACCCTATATAGCCACTGTGAAAGGTGCATATTCTCGTTTAGCAGCAACCGCAAAAGCCGTTTCCGTCTCCACTTCAGCTACAAACTTCTGAAAAAGTGGTGCGGTGCACCCCACAACGCTCACCGTTTGTCCTATGGAGAGGACCAGCAGTTGAAACAAAAAAGTGACTTTTAAAGTGCAATTAGCCACACACTTTTACAGCAGGAATTGGGAGCTTTACATGATGTAATTGTTAAGTGAAGAGGGAAATATCAAGTACCTTTTTTATTATTTTTGGAAGAAAAAAAGTACATAAAAAGGATTATTAATACGGTCGGGTGAATGAAGACGGTAGGATGACTATGATTTTTCTACAGACTTAAATTTTAAGGGGAGGATAAGAGAAAAAGGTGGAATGAAAAGGAACATGTTAATTTGAGAAACTGTGCAGAGGTATTTGGTTTTGTGAAGGTGAGTGGAAGAAAGGGATGAAATTTAAGTGAGACACCGGATACCAGCGGATTTATTCTCACACCTCCAAATTATGATGATTACGGAGGGAACTGCCAGATTTTCATCAGAGATATTACGGAAATTTGAGAAGGGAGTTGGAGTGGAAGAAAAATAAAATAAAGGTTGATGCGCTATGCAGTTTGAATGTTAGTGAGAGCGTACGGAAAATATGGTTTAACGCCGCTTAGAAATTTTAAATAGAAGATTGGGTATGAACTAATTTTAGGTAGTATTAGACTTTCTTCAATGCTTGTAGTGTCTAAAGGAGAAAGATACGTCAGACAGCATAATTGTATTGTATGACAGTTATTTTCTCCAGCTTTAGAAAACAGCAACCTGGAAGGTGTCCATTACACTTTCCTTCGACATTTCCAGACCGCTACCCTAAAATCAGTGTGTTGAATGCACAAAGTGGCGTCACCTGAAGAATATTTTCTTAGACAAAAATTAACTACCTACTCGCACAATCTTTATATTTGTAGAAGAAATGAAAATTGGAGCTCCAATTAATTATTTTTTGTACATGGGCCATCTAAACTGGAGTAGTTCTCCACTTGATAAATGAGAAAGGTCAGAGAGGATAGAGAGGGTGAAGTTAGGAGCGCAATTTCTCTTTTCGTAATGGCAGCATTGTATCTGGCAATGGAAAACAATGAAGCTGATATTTTTAGTGTGCTGGTTGCCCCTACATAAAAAGCCATTCTTCGTATCGTGAATCGCTCACATACCACACCAGAGCGGATTTGTATTAAGAAGGTTGATAATAATGATGTGCTGCAAGAAGGAATTTTTCGAAAGGTCACCCAAACTGCATGGAATTAAACGAGCCGATAAGAAACGAGCAGTTTCAGTGATGTACTGACTGACTCAAATCCACTTCTCCTAATAAACTTACTCTTAGGTAGCTTTTCACTTTGGTGATCGCTGCGATTAACGAAAGGTTAGCCACAACCACGAAAAATCTCGTAATAGGACAAGTTGGTGATTGCGATTGCCTCCTAGCCACTAAATGATATTATATGCTGATCACCATTTTCCTCTTTGCCCTACATCAGGAACTCGGCCATATTCTCTTCAGGACTGTGCAATGCCTTGGACAAGTTATCTTTTTCCCGACGAGAAAATTCCGCCATTAAGATGGAGATAAAAGAGACTAAGGAGGAAACATTCCAGAAAATCTGCCGAGAGCAAGAATGAGTTGCCCGCAGATAGCTTTAGATTTCTGCTGCCCTTTCATATTAATTTTGAGGATCGTTCCTGACTCATTTTACTAGAAGAAGGTACCAGGTTGAGAAATGTTCTGAGATGAAGATGAAATTGACAGATACAACAAAAAATTCTTTTTTTTCTCCAATTATTTTTCATTCCTGTCTTGTGAGCGACTCTAATAGGCTGTTGCTGACGAGGAAAATGACAACGAGGATGGGATAGCTTGCACTCCGTTGTTGCTGATTTAATGGGGAATTTTTTAAAAAATGTGTTTCATTAACTAAAACAATTTTTCGTAGCTGATAGCCTCCATTTGTTAAAACGATATCACTTCCCGTTTAATTTTGTTATCGTAATCGCTCGTAATAAAAGCGTCACTCCTCCCATAAAAAGTAATGAGTGGAAAAAGAGGTGAGCTGCTTCCTTTTCAAATAATGAAGTCCAGTAGCATTTACATAATCAGCCATAATGTCGACAGAAGTAATAAGGTGAAAAAAGTGGATATGCATTATTTTCTGGAAGTCGAGCTATTTTATAATCTCGGTAATCATCGCTGACTTTGTTGAACTTATAATGATCAGATTTTGATGTGCTCGAGGCCTGTAGATTTTTATGTCATATCAGCAAGAGCAAGG
>JAHZND010002925.1:0-22418 GCA_027744115.1 Acrocyrtus sp. NNG-2020 | reverse complement strand
GTGTATTTTATAGTAATTACCTAGTTATTAATAGTTTACTTAGGTATAATACAAAGCGATACCTCATCTCATTTATTAATATTAATCAGTGAACATACATAGTCATGATCCTCTGCGCTCTGGATTGTAGATTGTATTGAAATTGAAAAGACTGCGACTGATAAGTTTTGCTGATGTGATAACTCCATAACTGCAGCAGATTAAAAAGAAGTGTCTCAGTTCAAAGATTTATTGAAACTGAATTTATCGCATTCATGGCATTATGCATTTGTCACATATAATTCAAGTTAAGGAAAAGGATAAAAAATATCAGCATATAAAAGGTTTCTTTAATGTGCAAGTAAAGAAAATAATCTGAGTTTCTTGAACTATTTAGCCATGTCATGTTTTACCGCATTTAGCGCTTTTTGCTTTTTATTTTGTGAAGTGCGGAAGCACGGGTCTGATAAAGTTTATAAGTACCTACTTGCTTGTGATCGATAACATGTTTAGTGTAAGCTGTTTTTGTGAATGAGTATATGAATATGGTCGAAAATCAATTTTTCTCGTTTCTCGTTTTAGGATTTATCCAGTTAGGGCCAGATTTCTGAATGACTTAGGCATAAATTATATCAACAACGAATAACGATAAGACCTGGAATTGGAATACAAGTGACAAACACCAACAGAAAAATGAAAGCCTTAATTACATTATATGCTTATGCTCTGAATACTTCATATTTAGGTATTGCAAGTATTATACTGTACTTTCAGACTCAAATATGAGGTGTACGCTGGCACTAAACGTTTTCTCTTTTCTTATCGTGAACAAGTACAAACTATGTTGTTGGCCATTGTCCAGTGGAAAAGTTTAAATCCATTGTTTGCAATTGGACTGCACCAATGCTAAAGCACATTTAAGTTTAGTAGCCAGACTCGATAGTTTGATGATGAATGTTCATAAAATATTTCATGGTGTAAACGAATGGAAACATACGGAGAGAAGAGGTCGAAATGACGCAGCTAATGAAAAGTGAAGCAGGACTTCTGATAGCTGAGGAAGGTGACGGAATATTCTGTGAATTTTTTTACCTTTCTGTACTCAATTGCTCAAATGCCAAGCGAAAGTTAAAAATGAGGTAGAGAAGTTGGTGGATGTCACCTTTTTAAAATCTTCAGATTTCACAGTGTGGTAGTCCAACTGACTGTGAGATGGTCTAAAAATGGAATACGTAGTGAAAGTTATCATGCCATGAACTCAATAATTTTTCAGAAAGTGTTAAAGTACACGTAGACAAACACACGTTAAGTAAAATTATTACTAAAAAGTAGATGTCAGTATAATGCCACATTGAGAAAGATGTTATTTGGCGAATTGGGACAAGTAGGCAGACGGTAGAGCACTTGTGCCATCGGCACTTTATATATAATTTTTTCTTGTGTGTAGGTGTAGGAAACAGATTACGTAAGGGGAATTCTATTCAGGAGTCGACCACCCAGACAGGAATGTGTAGATAACTCAATTGAGCACCTTTCCAAATTACGTGTTTCATGTTTTCAAATTATTGCGAAATGAAGCAATACAAAAACGCACTTTACTAATGGACGCAATGTCTAGTGTTGTAGTGGATGAAAATCTGGAGAAATGAAGTCATCATCATTCATTCCGCGTTTTTCAATTTTGCCGAGATTATGTACTCTTGAAAATCCGATTTAATGTGTATTATGTACATTTACATTTATTATTAGCAGCCCTCTAGGCCGAGCTCCAATATCATGGAGTAAGGGCAATTTCGCTCTATTCTCTGGCATGTAGGTAGCGAAGCGAAACGAGTGATGAATATGACCCTGACCATTGGCTAATTTTTTCCATTCAGTGTGAATGGTCAATATATTTTCTGTCTTGCATTAGTCAGACTCGTCTGGTATGTTTTATACTTGAGCTGTGCACACTATAATATGGTAAATGTAAATCGCTGTGCAGTGCATGGCTTGTGTTATGTGAGACAGAAATAAAAGGACACAATCAAGGTCACTCAAAAGTCATTCATTCTCTCTGGGTTTTATTATTGTTTACATTTTGGGGTTGTGATTGGAAATCACCAAAACTCTGCACACTGCACAGCACATACTAAAAAAGAAAGCAGTAACATCTCAAGTTTTAGGCTCTACTGGCTGGCATTGAAGCTTATGCTGTAACGTTTAAACAAGCATTTATTTTTCCTGAACAACTTTATGTGAATGGAAATGAAGATATATTTTTTCCATTTGGCTATATTAGCCCACACAAGCACGGGCACAGCTAGCCACACGGTTCAAAAATGAGCTAGTTTAAGATTTATGCAGAAAAATGTATACTCGCAAAAATTATTACCGAGTCACATGCCTCATTTGAAATTTTGATCGTCAAGCAGTCAATGTCAGCAATGACGTAACTTTTCGACTTCATAAATCTGTTCTTTCTCGTTTAATCATTTAATCGTCTGAAGACTTCTGTGTTGTGTGTTGCTGTGAACAGGCTATGAAATGGCTCCTGCTCCACTTTAATTGCATATATCGTATTCGCAATTTCCTATAAACGATTCTATTTACGCGTACGGACCAATTCAAGTCCACTATCTTGTGCACCTTATTACTTCTTGGTGGCCTAATAGGTTTTGCGACGAAGTCAAAGAAAACGTTTTTTGTAACGTGAGTAACTATATATCCTAAATAGTGTTAGAAACATCTTAGATGTTACATCTACGAAAAGTTGAAGGAGTCTGCCAAATCTCATATGGAGTAAGCTACTGCTACTCACTAAACGCTACAACGATGGAATGAGTGTTTAGGATGTATTATCACTTGGAAATTTGTGCACGTGCGTTTGTTATTTAGCCTCTCTGCATGGAACTCGTAAACTCGTTACTCCTAATGGGATTTTTTGGTCTGTTTCTAATTTCCGCTTATATAAGTGCGGCTTAGTCGTTAGCAGTTTCATTAGCTGGAACTGGGAAAGAAAGAAACGCCTAGTTGGAAAAGTTTGGAAAACAGAAACCGTTGTAATTATTCCAATTTCAAGGAAAGTAGAATACAGAGTACAGATGTATATAGCTTTCAAAAAAAACTTTCCGGTTATTGTATGTGGTCTCCTCCTTTCCATGTACATAAGGTTGGAAAGTTATAAAGTGAGCGTGACATCCATAAGTTCAAGTTCATTCGGAGAGTCTTCATTTCATGTTGGAATTGTAACGTAGTTTGTGAAAAGCTACCCTGCCTAGTTTGGTAGAAGAACCAGAAGTGATTTTGTGAATGTATAACATGGTCACTCACTGACACCAATGTGATCGATATATAGGATGAAACGCTCCGTGCAGACTCATAATTTATGTGGAGTTCTACAGAAATAAGTAATTCCCTATCTATATCCCTATCCCTACGAGCAAGTCATTAAAAGTAAAGATAAGTTTTTATGGATGTCGTTTTGCACGTTTGGAAAAGCGTTTATTTTGGTGCTAGTTAGAGGGATATACCTAATATAATTAATTACCGGCATTTAGTGTGTTTTAAGCTTCCAATTTCATCTTATGGTTTAGTGGCATAAAAATTTTGATATGAAAACCATAAAAGCAAAAGGCTAAGGTTAAGTTGAGACAAGTTTTTCTCCCGAAATGTAGTAAAATAAGTCCTAATTCGTAAAATAAAAGTATTAAACTTTATAGTTTATTCAATTTTCAATTTTTAATGCATTTTTAGATCCCACTAGCTGTGTGACGGAAAGTGGAGAAGGCAAAACGTGACAAATTCGTAAGGATTGTGAAAACGAAGTTTATTGCGTTTGGAGACATCAAAGTGATTTCTAGGAAACTAAATACCTAATTACAATTGAAAGTTTATACCTTCACGTTTGTGCGGAAATGGCTGTGAAAAAATAGAATTTTTACTGCTATCGTGTAACAAATAAATTCTCAAGTTGGTGTTTATGTAGTTTTTTTGGAACTCGCGTATGTAGAATTAGTTAGTGAACTTAAGTCTTCCAAGTCAAATTTTGCTGTGTGACCAATACCTGCTGTAGTAGGAATTATCTAGCAATAAAATTAACTTGCAATAAGAGAATATTTTGGGAATTTGATCAATCAACTAATCAACATGGATATATCTGCTATTCAGCCGTTCTTAGCTTCAGTGAAGGCTAATGTGGGAAATGCTATTACGGTACGTACGCAAAGAACTAAAACTACCTACTTGTATGTGTAGACATGATTATAATTAAAATGATAAACCAATCTTCTTGTTGATCTGTAATATGTTTATGCAAATCCAAATCGTAGTGTCAGTAAATCATAATGGATTGTGGTACTTAAAAATTGCAGAGCACGTTAGGTGACATCCACGTTGTTTTAGGGAACGAAGCAGCAGATCTTGACTCGTGCATTTCTTCCATCATCACTGCTTTCTACCTGGCTCATAGTTTGCTGAAAGAAGAAAAGGAGAATAAATTGGATGGGAACAAATCATTTGTTTTCCCGGTAATTAACTGCGCCAGAGAAGACTTACCGTTGAGAACAGAAGTTGTCTTCGTTCTTCGAAAATTTGATATCAGACCTGAAACCCTTATTTGCAGGTAATTGTTACTAATGTTAATGTTTAGAAGTAAAATTTTTATTCGTTTGTACCATTCAAGGAATGTTGTAATGTAGATACCTAATCAAATTTGATTTGTCTGCAATAGGGATGAAATCGACCTACTTGGCTTACAGTCCACTGGACGTCTCAAGCTGACATTGGTTGATCATAATGTACTTACACAAGGGGATAACTTTCTCCAAAGTAGTATTGTTCGTGTTATTGACCATCACAAGCGGGAGCGACCTCTTGACCGAAGAGATACCATCGAGCCAGTCGGTTCTTGCTGCACCTTGGTTGCTGAAATGGTGCTGGGTCTTTTCGACAAAGATCCGCTGGTGTGCTCCCTACTTCATGGTAAATAGATTGTACTTTAAGTCATCTGTTCTGTTATGTAAAAATGTGGTCTAATAATGTTTTGTATTTGTAGGTACAATTTTATTAGATACAATAAACTTATCCCCATCTGCTCAAAAGGCTACGCCAAAAGACTTTAAGGTTATTGGTGAGCTGGAAGATATTTTGACAAAAATGTTGGGAGCATCCCCGGGACGAGACGAAGTATACGCGCCTATCAACAATGCCCGTACGGACATTTCGCAGCTTTCCTCTGATCAACTACTTAGAAAAGATTGCAAAGTTTTGAAGACTCCAGAAATCACTATTGCAGTTCCAGCGGTACCACTTTTATCGCAGGTAACGGAAATGTGAAATATGAAAAATTAAGAATGGTACAGTTTTAAGTTTTACAATTCTAATAAAATGTTAATCTGGACAGAAATTTCTTGAGTTACCTGGTGCTTTGGAGGCACTGAAAAATTCGCTGAGGCTCAACAGATGCACTGCAATAGTGCTGATGGGCTGGATGGTAGATGGTGATGGTACCATGTGCAGAGATGTAACTATATTTTCAGATGCAATTCACAAGGCTAAACAGGTAAGCATATTGAATAAATATTGCGATTTGCGATTAAAGTTTTGTTGTATAAATGCGGAACCTGTTTTATATATTAATTATTTTTCGTAAAGGTCTGCACTCCAATGGAGAACTGCCGTGATTTACAATTACAATTGATTAACAATTCAACCGAATCTCAGTCAGTTTTTTGGACGTATCGACAACAAAACGCAACGTTGTCTCGAAAATTTATTCTTCCTTTTTTAGCGACGCACTTCGAAGCAAAAGCTCGTAATGAAATATAATTTAACGATGATATTTGAATTTAAAAATATTACTTCCCTCTATGGTTTATTAAATTAAACGATTTGATTACATTAGAAAATCATTTGGATGTGGATGCTTTAGCTGGTGTCGAAATTTTAATTCCGAATGGAGACATGAGCCCTAACAAGTTGGGGAACGGACAGGTTCCTTCGATTTCCTATTCTTCAGTTCAAAGTTTGGGTATCGGAGACCCTATTAGTCATGTAAGCTTTAGCTATCATGACTTGATTGTATATGCCGTGCCACGCTGCATTTTCAAAAGTTGTTTAATTTTAATAATTTTGGTGGTTTATAAAAGGGCGGAAGTAACCAAAGTTCTGCATATAACTCCTGCCCATACACTCCTCAAAACAGCACCGCGGACCCTGAAGACGGGTATCCTTCTGAACAGTACTTTTTACCATCATTCAACTCCAGAGAAATGATTGAGAAAATAGAGCTAAAGCGACACAAATTGAGAGGCTATGACAAGTCAGAAGATCAGCTTAATCCTGGAGCATGCTCTTCATATCCTTACACACCAAAGAACAGCTACGTGGAAAGCAGCATGGAGGCATTATACGAACAACGACACAACAATGGAGGAGTTCTCCATGAAATTGACTCAGAAGTTTTGTTGAGAAAGTTGATGGAAAAGAGGAAAGATAATTTAGCTTCGAATCCCTATTCAGGTAGCAACGCGAGCAGTAAGAGCCAGAGTATGACAAGATTGAATGTGATGGATGAAGTCTCACCTGCGAGTGGCGATGCATGCGCTTCCCAGTTTTCTCCAACATTTCAGCAACCGACAGAGCAAATGGAAAAAAGCGAGGACTAATATAAAAACTTTATATTTTATATTAGATGTAGAGAAATCACGAGATATGTATTGAAATATAGGGTATTTTATGTAATCATGTGCGTACCTTATGCAAACAAAAGTTATCACTTATTTTTAAAATGAATGCGGTAATCGTTATTGTGCATTGTATAATATTCGTCTTAGTCTAAACTGCAGTACAATATCATCATGCAGACCACTTATCGTCAGTTGTTTTAACTCCCATGCATACCAATACCAATTAAGTAATTTTGTGCGAGCTATTGCAAACGACTTTTCAATAGACAGTAGAGGTATTATGCTGATATTATTATGCTCTTCTGGTTTTCTGTTTTCAATTTGAACTTAAATGTTATTGACATAATACTTCGGGAGAGCTTATAATTTGTTCAAATGGTACTAGAAATTGTACTTTTGTTAGCCAAAGTCTTGAATTGAGAAGCGTAAAGTTTGTATTTAAAATTTTGATTTACTGATTAGACCAAAAACCAAAATTAGCTATCCCATGTGTTTACTGTACGTAACTGCATACACTATGTATGACAATACAGAAGTTTCCGGGTAATAACACGTAAATGATTTTACATGTACATATAGCATACGATTTCCCATTATTTGTATTGCATAATAACTAATGAACATAAACTACGTACCTATATGATTTGTTTACTTTAATATACGTATGTATTTAGCGTGAAAAAGTGTAGGTTTAAGATTATTAAGAGCTACTGTATTACGGTGTAATGGGCAAAGTTTGTGTTTTGTGTTAGTACTTGATTTTAATTACAACGTCTATTGTCTATTGTGCACAATGTGGTCTTTCACTTTGGCTGCATTCAAAGTTTAATATTAGGTAAATTATGATTTCAAAATGTATGAAACTTGAAATTTGTAGTCTTGAAATAAGTGTATTGACTTTGTGGGCGTATCCAGCTTCTATAATGATGGACAAGACAAGACGGTAAGAGCTCGGGGTGTTGTAAATGCTTATGGCATTGGTGAGCACCGTGTTAATACTGTTAATTGCACCGACTCCACTCCAGTATAAAGTAGCCCTGCCTTGCCAGAGTAGCGCCATCTCATATCATACTTTACCTACGCTCGACGCGTAATCCCACTTCTTTTGTTTTTCAATAACTTTTTGTAGCTGTTAAATTTTTACAGTAATAAGTAGAAATAATTTATGTTAAAGTAGGCATTTTATGTTGCTTATCGTTTCACCTGTCAATTTGTAAGAAAGCTACAGTATGTTTAGGTTACCTATATAACCTTATGGAGAGTGGTACAGCTTCAGTTGAAATTCCTTAAGTTCTGCTTAACAACTTAACATAATTGAACGGCAATAATCACCTCCTTAACACTGTGCAACTGTGTGAGAGGTTATATGTAAAGGGGTAGTTTGTATAGTAACTTGTGTAACGTGTGTTTGTAAAAGCCGATTAGCTTACAGAATATTTCCACAACTATTTGCATACTACCACTATGAATGGATAACTTTACAAAATGCAACAAATGGACTGTTAATATGAAAGAAACGAATAATTCTCGTATGCAGTAATCAATGTTATGTAGTTTTGAAAAATCTTCGTAGCTAGGTTATATATATTTTCAAAAGCAAAAATGCCATACGATCAAGTAGATTGTTAGTGTGAGTATATATGAATTTGCAGAATGTCGAATTCAACCATACAATTAATATACTATATTTTGAGAATGCTAATTTAAAAACATAATGTACAAACAATCAATGATAATAACTGGTATATACATTGAGAGGTGAAATAAAAGAATTCATCGCATTTCGCCACAAAATTCACAAAACCAACCGCGTTCTACAATTATTTTTTCAAATGCATTTTTCTTTTTCGATGTTTTATGCCTGAAACTACAAAAATGTACAAAAAGAGTCGGATGTCATCGGGAACAAAACAAACTACAAACAAATTCTGTGATTTTTAGAATGTCCTTCATTAATCATGTCATTTGGATGTGCCGACCGATTCAATTACCAATTACTGCATGGTGATTTAAAACGGTGTTATAACCTAACCTCCCACATTGCTATAATTGACATGGTCGTAATGTTTGTTTTTATGATCTTCGGTTCATTTACAAAGTTTTACGAAGTGTATCTTTTGTTTGTGTACGTTTTACCTTTGACTTGCCGGCATTGAAAAGAGAGCATGGTTTAGATTAGAAGGGCAACAATACACACCAAACTCCTACATAAACGATGGACATGTCATTTCGGCCCTTTGAAGTATGTTTGTAATTTCATAAAGTTAGACTTGCTTTGCGCTTAAGATGGTCTTCATTATGTACTTAAGCCATTTAGAAGGAGCTAAATTGCTACCTAATGCGTTTAGAGTCTGTGGTTTGATGTTGTTTTAACTTTTTTTAATGGATGTCAAACGATTATGACGAAATGAACGAGAAACGGTCACGGCGTCACTCAAATGTCAATGGAGCATGTCATCCTTCCTTCTCATTCGATCCTAATACAAGTCCTTTTCCTCTACCTCCCAAAAAAGGTCTCCTTTATGCATCCGAGTAATTATTCTAAATTCTAAAAGATCATCTACTTGTATTTGGATGGTTCCATACAACGTAAAAGAACAACCGGACTCTTTTTAGCTTTTCTTCTTGTATAAGACACGCCTCCCGTTACCCTCTAACTTGAATTTTCCTGATCCCATGAACAAATGTGCTCCATTAGTGTAAGTTACTGTGCACAATTTTTATTTATGTTCACTAATGGTAAAACTAAAGTACAAATTAACGAAAGTCTAAATCATGGTTTTTGTTCAATACAACGAATTCATAAAATAGCTGCGAGATTTTTCTACATACCGATACCTAGTATTGCATCAACAGAGAATTTGAGTTGATTATTCTGAGTAAATTTGGAGTCTGGCAAATTGTCAGTTTTAATTGTGGCAGGACTTTCTAGGTGCAGTATTGTATCGGGTTTGCAATTTTTTTCAATCTCTTCATAGGAACGATCTCTGATTTCCGGGCTGCTATCCCAAGATGCTGAAACGCTGGTAGTCAAACAGGTTCTGGAAGCTGATGCTGCGGTAAGGATTCTTGAATAGGCCATAAGAGAACTGTAGTATTCNTAGTCAAACAGGTTCTGGAAGCTGATGCTGCGGTAAGGATTCTTGAATAGGCCATAAGAGAACTGTAGTATTCAAATATACTCCCCATTTCAAAAACTGAAGTTTTGGAAGTGAACTTTTCTGAATTGCTTCTATTGCATGATAGCGTTTTAATCCAGTCGGATGCGGACTCCGGGGAATGTCCCCAAGGTGTAGGTTGACTGTCTTCTGGCACATTTTCTGCTAGTAGAAGCTGTGGATCCGCAAATGTTTTTCTTCTCCGCAGTCTCCAATTTGACCAAGAGGACAGATTGTTATGAGGTGTGGAGCAGTTATTTGAAGCCTGCATATAAAAATTCAAGTCCGAAGGTGATGAAAGTCCTAGTCCTGCCGCAGCGGCTGTGTAGTTTTTTAGCGCTTGCTGTCGTTGCTGGTGAATAAGGGATTGCTTTCGAGACCTTATACATTCTAACAAAGAGCCTTTGGCCCTTTTCAACTCGTTTATGCTGGACGAAGCACTGATGCTGCTGACGGGATTTCCGGAGAAAAGTCTTCTTTTAGGTGGCTGCTTTCTCTCGCCAACAGAACTAGCTTTATCATCATCAGCGGTAGAGGATATGGAGGTTGTAGAATCTGGACTAATTGGTTCTGATCTAGATGCATTCCCTTTCGTTTTTTGACCAATTTGCTGCCTGTTTCGTTAAATAAGCAAATTCGTAAATTGTAAATACATATATCTATGCATTGATGATGCACAAACCCTTTCTTTTCAAATATTTCTAATTAATTAAAAATGAATCAAAGTTATTACCTTCGCAGGGCTACTTGAGCTGCCATAATCCGCTGTCGTTCTGCTACGAGTTCGCACATATCACACGTGCACTCCCTCCACCTGAAATTTTCACATAATATGCGAATGGAGTTATTACAATTAACCTTTCTGAATCCTATCTTTACCGTTTACCGATATCCGTTTGAAAAGTCCTTACATAGCCATTATATTAATATACGGAATTTTTTATTTCATAAATTACACGATCCTCACCTGCACATTCTCTTGTGCCCTCTGAGACAGGATATCACCCCATGATTTCTGCATCGCGCACATTTTGGAGTCCGTAAGCTTCGTCGCTTTTTTACTATTTGTGACTGTGTTTCCATTTTAACCTGAATACACTTTCTTTTTTAATTGATTGGCTCCAGAATATTATTGTACACGAGAGTCGAATGTGTTATTTAGATGCAATGTGGAAGAAAAGAGAAGTAGGTAACTTCAATGTGTTCAATTTGCCCCATAGAAATACAAAAAAAGTTTCAGACAGTTCACATCACTTCAGCTCCACTTGTCAACTAAATGATCTTCCGCAGATGCATCCCCTCTTCATTCATACAGGCGGAACCTTTCGGAAGATCAGTTACAAGATGTACAAAAAATGTATAACCAAGTTTTTTGTTTCTCGAAATGAGTTGTGTAAAACGGACTTACAAGACAAACCATAAAAAGACGTTATGAAAAGCGGCAGTGTAAAGGTCGGTTCGGTCGGAGTGAACGACGAAGTGTTTTCAGGAAACAACTGCTTTTGTCCACATTACAGTTGGTTTACCTAAAATATGAATTTCTTAAGCTAGTTCCTTGGAGTACACACTACTACATCGTCACAGAATACTTACTAGGAAGCAAATTATATCATACTTATTAAAATTTGATAAAATTTGGAAATGAATGGAAGCATTAAATGAAATTTTAAAGAAAGGGTGCACATTAATGTCGGACAGGGAGATTTTTGTGTTAATTTGTATTAGAATCGTATATTGCTTTGTAGATAACTAAGCACTGATGAATATATCAAGATTAGTGACCATTTGTTGGGGTTTAACATGCACGAATCCTTGGGAGAATTTCTGTGTTTACTAACGACCCATGTCCAGTAATTTGATTCCTGAAAGGATATGGATGGATAATGTGGCAGGCCCGTCCTTTTTCTCCTCACGTTCTCAAAGTTTTTCTTAAGTAAAGTCATAAAACCTATTTTTGAACACTTCCTGGGAGTGTTCCTTATTATGTGATTATTATTGCAGTAAGTCAAATCGAGAATCGGCACATTCAGCTGAAGCTGTGTGAGATAGCTTGGTTGGATAAAGAGTTCTTCATTTAGGTATACTGTTTTCCTGCAATAGGCCAACTAGATAGATATATTGTCAACTGATGTACTTCAGTATAAAAGGTTCACTGATACTAATATACACACCTAATATCTGTAAAAATCTTCTTTGAATAGAGCATGCCTAAAAATCTCTGTACAAAAAGGACACGCTGTTAAGTAGCTCCGTGAGGGATTAAAGAAATGTGACAGGAGGAAACAAGCTACACATATCATCGAATTGCCCGCAAACAGAAGAAAATCTGCCCACTCTGTTTGACATACTGGTCAAGCTAAGCTAACAAATGTCAACCGCCTGTCCGTTTTCACACCATCGCACCCTGCAAGAAGAAAACCTTCGAAAAACTTTGTGGTCATGTTCCCGGGATGTAATTCGACTCCCGTATTTACATGTACCTATATCGCCTATTCCTCAGTCATCAGTGCAGTGAAAAGTGGAAGCAAAATCTTGAGACAGGTACACTCATCGTCAGTAATGATCAGATTTGTAGAGATTTGTTTCGTTTCTGTTTAATTATTTTGTTTAAATTGATCTTCTTCTCACGATAGTTAACTAGGATGAGGACGCCTAAAGAGTGGGAAACAAAGTTATCAGAGAGTACAATTGTAATTTAGGGAAACATTTTTATGCTAAAACTAAAAATTAAAAGAAGCGGAGGCAACATATAAAGTATATAAACTTGCTTTACAAATCCTGAAGCATAAAGCACGAATCATTAATGTGTAGAATGTCAAGGAAGAGCAGAAACACTTCAATTTAGGAATTCCAAGGAAGAAAGCTATTCATCTATTCACGTTTTTCTGTAACCCAATATCCTCCCCATTTAAATATGGCATGTTCGCTAGCTTGTCCACAAGAATGGTTACACATGTTATCATCATCCATCTCTCACAAGAAGAATTCCTCTGCTTTATGATTTTTCTAGCACAAACCCTGCCAGATACATGCACTTTACTGCTTGGACAAGGGAAACATAAAAACTTTTGCTGTCTTTTTAAAGTGTCTTCCTTGTTCGTAATGGGTTTATTTGTGTACTTATGCCAAAACATAATAACTTTTATGTACGCGCATTCCCTGTGAATAGGGGAACATCTCCGAGTCTTCCATTTGTTTCTTTTCCTAGTCACAATGAGCCGTGTCATATGCCACGGTTTCCCAAAATACATCATAAGAGCGATTCTCAAAAACCAGCAAAAAGATTCCTCAGCAGCAACTCATCATCTGCTCTGTAATCGAATGCGATTCTTTCATAAAAGTCCTCCTCATTCCTTCCTTCCCTAAAAATGTAAGCACTCGTACATAAAATACTTTCAATAGAATTGGAGTGTGTGTGATCTAACGAGAGCACAACAGCATCTTCACGGAGTACACTCTCTTCCAAGGAATAAATGAAGAAAAAGAGTTCTCACTTGAGGAGATGCTGTAACACGATCCGTTGTAGGAAGTGGGGTTGACTCACACAGGTGACCCTTTTTTCAAGGCACCATGCTGTCTCTTTAAGTTTACTCTCAGTGTTAAATCTCAGCATAAATATAAGACTCAGCGGAAGGAGTCAGGTGCCCCTTCATTAGGGATGATCACCATACGGATGCACCCTGCGTGTTATTAAGATGCAACACTATCCTTTATCTTTAACTTTTTTTTACAATTTTTTGGCCTAAACATAAGAAATGTGCTTTTAGCTGTAATAAGCTGAAGGTCCCTCTACCGCAACGTTTTACACTTGTCAATTTTGCATTCAAATTTCAAAACCGAGGAGAGCTGAGAGGCATGCAAAGGGTAAAGCTTTATTTAAGCTTGTTTCATCTTCCGGATATGGATGCTGCTTAATGTCTCGTTACCTAGTCTTGAATATGGGATGAATAGTGTGACTTCTTAAACAGGAAAAGGTGACAGAGTGTAACCGATATATTTGAATGAACTGGTGACTACGACGTTTTCATTTTTAGCAATTTATCATTTAAGAATTCATGCCTCAAAAATAAAGGAAGCGGAATGATGAAAGCTGATTGAGATGATGAGCTTCCTGACGCATACTTCATAGTGGAATTCATTCATTAATAATTTTCATTCTCGTCCTTTCTATTGTATCATTTTCCAAGTTTGAGAGGGCAAAGTCAGAGCTGTATTATCCCCACTTTAAAACTTACACAAATAAATTCTTAGGCATTACTGGCTGTGGCAGTGAAGTAGAGAACTGCGCCATAATTTAATATCTTCTTTAGAGCTTTTTTACGGTTCAGGCTTTGTTTCCTGAAGCTATTGTCATTTCTAAGGATAAAACAATGAAAGTAGGATCAACTTTCTTTTCTCAGTAGGCGTCTGTCAATTACGTCATTTTTCTTCTCTTAAATATGTGGAAAACAAAAGGTTTAAACTGGAATCTATAAATTCAACTCTCGCAAAAATCTGTGTAGGACAGATGTTCCATTATATTGCGGAAGTTCAGGGAGTACATAGTATACAATCGAGACGTTTTCCGTAGTAGAAATGATTTAAGCTGCAGCAGTACATAAATAATTGGTTTTTAAAACATTTTCCTTGAGAAACGGTAATTCAATATTTTCGCTATTAAGCCAAAAGTAATGAGTTGGGATTTAGCATCGCCTTCGCAGCATTCTCATCTACCTCGCGTATTACCAACACCCTTTCTTTGTTCTTTCTAAAAACATGAAAGATTACACATTCTGAAAAACATGGAAAATGGGTGGAAATTGTGACATTGGCAGGGAAAGGCATTTCTTCAACTAAATTGAGGAAAGTGATAGCATTATTTTGAGCTTGCATGAGTATATGCTTCGGTCCGTGTTTTGCAATCTTCCGAAAGTGCGTTGGATATTCATGAAACTTATCTCATCTCCACTTAATCCACATTTTGCTATGGGATTTAACCGATTATCGTTGCTTTAAAATCCCACACACGTTGACGTCCATAAACTTCAAAAAATGCCATTCTTTTCAATTGTATACACGCAAGTAGAGTATCTGTAGTTTATCTCTGGCAGTCCTTCACTTCATAGAAACTCATCAAAACCGATTTTATTGCATTGTTTATCTTACTATTATTACTTTCTTCTGTGAAGCATAACATTAGCACACATCTGGTGCTACCCGATCAGATTTCTTTCCGCTTGTCTTTCAAAGCGAACTGGCAATAAAGTCAAATCATTTTTTCGTTCAAGTACGCAACCTTAAGTGGTTTGTGGCTACATAGAAAAAATCTAAAAACACAGTTTAAATTACTAAATCTCATCTCAATTTAAATTTATGCACGAATTCCATATTACCACTTGACTTTTTTTTAGATTAGCTTTTTCATGTATGTATATTTATTTTATTTAGCATACAACCATTTAATTAGTTTAACTGGGAAGTTCTTGTACAAATATTCACTTCATCTATCATAAATCATGTCGAAGGAAATAAATTAGGATATTAGCATTTAGTCTGAAACCGAATGTTTCGTATTTGCAACACAAATATATCAATTTGCAGTCCACGTAGGTATTTGTAAGGAGGTATATTTGTAGACATACATTAATGCATAGGTGCTCCGCCTGGTTTCAATACACGTGTCAAAGTCAAGTAGGTAGGTAATACAGATAGTTACCAATGGACTTGCTATTTTTGTGCTGTATGCGTGTAAACGTTAGGTATTACAGAGTTTTACTATATTGGCATTTACACAACCAATCGAAACTGTGCATAGTGCTTTGTCAGCAAAGCAAATCGGTCAAACATGTGAGCATAACTGAAACCTGAAAGGGTATGCAAAATTATCGATTTTATTACAACATTTTATTTTGCATTCACTTAAAGTCTGAATTCCATACAGAGTAAATTATTTATAATAATTAAACTAGTAGTTCAATATTGTTTGAGATCGACACACTTTATTTTATACTCTATTTAATCCCATCGCAATTTCTTCACCTGGCTCAATTTGGACTAGCTCTTAGTGAAGAAATTATCTGTTTATAGTAGGATTAATCTGCGCGTAAAAGTTGACAAGAATTTGATTGGATGAAGAGATTGAAGAAGAGAACATACTCACTCGTGTTGTACATATCATCGCACTCCATGGTAGACAGACAGTATGTCATATAAAATTAACTGTATTTCCGATAAAGATCGGATCCAGTTAAGCTCAGTTCTTCAACATCTCAAGCGTTTCTGAAATTGCACAATATTACCATTAATTAAAATCCGGTGGCACTCATACAATGGAATTCCATGATTGTTGACGTGCGTAAAAGTGAATTTTTATTTGTATAATAGTTGAAGTCATAGCTATGCTATATAGTCACTAAACTTAGCCCTGTTCTATGCTTACCTGCTCTACAACACCTGGATCTGACGGGCGACGGGCTGTGAAATTCAGATGGAGTGTTAATTAGCTGGAACGTGTAATGTAATTTAGAGATTAATCAAGTTGTGCGGTTCCAGCCTTTACGTTGAAACTGAGTTTGATCGAAACAGACAGCATGATCCGATGATTTCAACGAGGCTTATCAACTTTTTCTTGAAATTATTATCAGATAAGAGCAAAATTGACAACAATGCACTATATAGCATGGACTTTATAATACCTGTCAGCATGATTGGATGGAAGAAGCTCATTGCCCTTATATATATAAAGGTTATCGAAATTCTAAAATGATTTCAGTAGTCAAAGTTAAATATTGTCTACCGAACGAGTGTCCCCTTTTCTCCGTCCTATAAACTTCTGCATAATTTTTCATTTTCTTACTTCGCCCCAAAGACAAAATGTATCAACGACATCAACTGATTGCAATTTTTGCAGTTGCATGTGCCGTGTTGGTGCAGGCTTTCCCTGATGGTAAGCTTACTTTATTTAAAAGGTACGTACTTTTTTCAAACCTTAACCTAATCGCTGGAAACTTTTACATTGTTTCTGTTGAAAGATCGGTTCATGCACCCGCAAACAATTCACCGAACTTCTTCAAGAGCTCACCAGGAATATGAACGTAAGTTTTAATTACTCTAACCAAACTAGCAACAGCTCTTGCTTCGGTTTCAGAATTACTGTTTAGGTAATAAGGGCTATAGGTTTGATGTGGTATTATTTGCATTTTGCATTAAAGATATTGCAAGCGTTTATGATCGGGTAAATGTCCTGTTAAGCCTTGGCCTTGTTCTTGACGAAACCTTAACCTAAATAGTTAGTTACTGATGCCATATGATATTATTTAATACCTAATAGACTTACTATATTAACTCATCTTTTTAAAAATAGTATATCACACGTAAAAGCTATATCTAGTCGAATAAAATAGTTGATCCTACATGAAATTTTGCTTAAAGATCGTATTGATTTTAATTTATAAAAACAAAGGTTACAAGTTCCAATGCCGGAATACTTTGCTCTAAATTGCGCATTAAGATTTCCCGCCTTAGACTGTGTTCACACGTTTCTATTCTTCTTATTGTTAGTTTAGTTTATGAAAACTGATTTACGCGAGGCTTTAGGAATTCGTAGTGATTTATCCGACAAAGCGTATGCTATAGTGGGTGAGAATGTCGGTATGTTATGGGTTATGATACAACTATCACTATCATTCTTTGTCGAAGCCCACTCCAAGTTGTCAGTTCATCCTACTTAACTTTTCATCATCGTACGGCTTACTTGATTTGCTGAAAAATGAATAAAAAGCGGACGTTTTTGACATTGACATACATTAGTAATGACGTCGAAAAACCAAGGGGTAAATTGTAACAATTCTCATGAATTACAGCTATCGATTTTTGGAATAAAGAAGCTCAGGATACACTGGCCAAAAAGCTAGAGCAGCGGGATGTCATAAAGCAAGCCAAAAATGTGATAATGTTTCTCGGTGATGGTTGGGTAAGATATCTTGTCAAAAAGTAGAAAATTAAAATTTNGTAAGATATCTTGTCAAAAACTAGAAAATTAAAATTTCCATGTCTGTCATTACAGTACCGTACCATTAACTTGTCAATATTTGTTACATCATTCCCAGGGAGTCCCAACCATGACATTAGCACGAATCCTCAAAGGGCAAGAGGTTGATGGAGTTAACTTCGGAGAAGAAGGAAAACTTCATGCTGACACCTTCCCAATTTCAGGAACTTCTAAGGTAGATAATATTTCAATTTATGTATGTCAACATGCTTTTATCAGACACACATAAATATATTTGCATTAATCTTATCATTTTTATTTGCTTTCAATTTTCAGACATACTGCGTTGACGCCCAAGTTGGTAAGCACGATTTTACAGAGCACACGACACGTGTAACATTAATTTAGATAGGTAAATTTAGTAAATTATAACCATATTCAATTGTGAATTCATTTATTACAGCGGATTCTTCGTATTTATCGGTCAACTAACTTAAACTTTCATCATTGAGTTAAATGCAATGCAAAATACTGGTTATGTAAAAACCGATTACAGGAAGCAGGGAAATCAACGGGAGTTGTCACTACCACTAGGATTACGCACGCAAGTCCTTCTGGAACATTTGCTCATGTTGGCAACCGAGACTGGGAGTCAGACTTCAACGTAGCTAATAACGGACTTGATCCAGAGACGTGCGATGACATTGCTGAACACTTGACTTTGAGAAAGCCCGGCAAAGATATTGATGTGAGCTTACCTATATTTACGCACAGTTAAGTTAAGAGTAAACATTATTATCCAGGATGCTAAAAATACTCGTGTCCGTTCCAGGTCATTCTTGGAGGTGGCAGGATGAAGTTGCTCCCCCATGATGTTCAAGATGGAGAAGGTAGCTTTGGAGAAAGGCGTGATGGAAAGAACCTCGTTGACGCATGGATAAGCCAAAACCAGGGAAATGCTACTCATCCTCTGAATTCGGTTTATATTGAAACTGCTCAGCAACTTGCACAAGTGGATGCAGCCACGACAGATAAATTAATGGGTCTTTTTGCTTCTGATAATCTCGCATTTTACCATGACCAACAAAACGATAATGATCCGACATTAGCAGACATGACTCAGAAAGCAATTGAAATTTTGAGCAAAAATCCAAATGGGTTCTTCCTTTTCGTCGAAGGTACGAAAAGTACTATCATACAGTTATAAAACTTACGTTAATGCTGGTTTTTTCAAAGTTTAATTAGGTTTAATTAACTAAATGCAATATTTTCTTATATTTCAGGTGGCCGCATTGGTAGGCAGAAAATTTTACATCTTGAAAAGTCAACCATGCAATTATTTTCATTAAGTTTTTTGGAATACATTTAAATGTCCGAATTTACTTTAGATCACGCTCACCACGAAAATTATGGAATGAGGGCACTCTGGGAAGCCGTTGAATTCGACCGCGCTATCCAAAAAGGTGACGAAATGACTGCTGCTGGGGAAGACACCCTGATCGTAATAACTGCAGATCATTCACATGCCTTTAGCTTTGCTGGGTATCCCCAAAGAGGATCTCCATTAAATGGTATTGCTGGGCATGGAGATGCCGTCCTAAACGATGGCGTCGAGGGCGATACTCTCCCCTATGCTACATTGAACTACGCTAACGGCCCAGGATTCAAACCATTCGAGAATAATCAACGTCACGACATTAGTACAGATGATGTCGATGATTTTACCTACAGACAGGTACCTTTGGTGCCCCTGCTCAGTGAAACTCATGGAGGAGAAGATGTTATGATTTTCGCAAAGGGTCCTTTCGCCCATTTGCTAAGTGGAGTTCAGCAACAAAATTACATTCCCCATGTAATGGCTTATGCGTCATGCGTGGGCTCGGGTAGAACATACTGTGATGATAATAAAGTTTACAAAAAATAATATTATTATAATAATTGACTGGATGTGTTTGTCAAGATGTGCGGAATGGTGACTGATTGTATTTAAATTATTTTGTGATATCGAATAATAACAGAATTAAAAATTGACTAAATAAGCATAGATCTTGAACGTTAACGTTATTTTACGGAAATTTACTCATTTCAGTAATATTCTGGTTTACCAGTTACGGGTTCCTGCATACAACGGAAATGGGAGAAAGAGTGTGAAAACGGATGGATAGATTGCTCTCGCGAATAACTCCGAAGGAAGTTTTCTTCTCCTGTCGTAAGATTTTCTAGTTGCATCTTATTCAACATATGAAGTGAAAGCATAAAAATCATTCCTGCCTGAGTGCGTATAAATACCAGTGCTTGAATCTATGAGTCGTTTTCCTAATATACAAAAGCGCAATATGTGCGAATTGTTTAGCCATTCGTGGATTATGTAAGGCTTAAGGAAGCAATTTGGCTCATATTTGCTCATGGTGCGCTGGGTTGCCCATTTGAAGGGTAGTTACGTTACAATTGCAACTCAGCCAGTGCCAAAAACGTTCTCCATCACTAGCAGCATAATAGGCATTATTTTCCAAAAAACAGAAAGCAGAATTTGAAACTTCAGAGAACGTATTTCTCAAGCCTTTTCATGTACCTATTCACGGATGCGTCTTCACTAATGTACTACGTAAACCCAATTTTTTTCTTGTCTCTTGTCTTTGAATATTTCGCATTGTATGAAATGGCAAAGGACTTGAATGTCTTTCCCTGTTATCTTCCTCAATAAACTGTTTCAGTGCGGAAAAATTGACAAAACGGGAAAAAAACTTTGTAGAAATTTGCATCGCTCTGATGTTTGTCCTTTGTCAAAGGAATGGAGTGAGGCATCATTATGGGTCGTTCCCTGAAGCATGACTACCGACCGAGAGAAAACACATAATACTCTTGAGCTTACGGAGACAATACGCTTTGTATTTGCCAAACAGCCTTGAAATTCAGAGTAAAGGCAATAGTAATGCATATTTGCTGATATCCTTTTGTAAACTATGTATATAAAAATAGATATCGTTTAGATATCCTGTCACTTGCTTTTACTTACCTTTTCAACACATTTCATAAGTTTTAAAAATTATTAAAATTTATTAGAAAGGGAAGAAAATGCACTACGAGTATATCATTTTATAGCTTCATCCTGCTGCGTGTCCTCAGTTTTTTTTGGTTTGCTTAGTTCTGTGCTCTTTTACTCTGGCACTTGTAATATTTCAAAATCTGAAATGTCCCTAGAGCACCAGTCTAAGAACATTTATTTCAAAAGTAAATTGAACTCACGTTTCGTCAAGTCAAAAAGAAAATTTCAGAAATGGGAATTGGAGGAAGAAATAAATATTTTCAGAAGAACGAACAGGTACGAGCACATTGTTGCAATATAGTCATCCTTTTATTACATAACCGAACATTCGAGTTTTAGACACAATCTTTGTAATATCTTTAAAATTCAAAGTGAAAATGACAAAGTATGACACTTTCACACTTTTTTTCCTGCCTTGCTCCATCATCACCTTACCTAATAAAAGTGTGGAAAGGAAGCTGATCGAAGAGGATACGTGTACCGCCTCTTGAAGAAAGAGGGATACTTAAGCGAAAGTTGCTAACTTTTTATGACCTCTCTAGGCTGTTTAAAATGAGTACGAAAAATTTCCCGCTAACTTCTGGATACTTTGAAAAAACATAAAAATAGGAAAAAGAGTTTGTAAAAATTTAAGCTTAAGCTTAATGTAGCTTAAAATTACGAAAATGTTATATTTGATGGGTCAATAGCCAGTAAGACTTTGGCATGGGGCCCTCAATTGTAGATATTTCGGGCTGACTACGTTCAGCGCTTTTTAAATCCATCTCTACTTTTGAAAACTGCGCAGTGGTTGGTAATTTTATCTGTTTTTTTGTACATATCCACATTTTCATTCCTACGTGACAGATGAGATGTGTCATTTGATTGTTAGCTACAGTGCTCCAATGATCGTGACCGGTGTTCTAATACATTCAAAAGTAATCTTTTGGCACCTAGCTTTGATCATATTTCCATGTTGTTTCGATCCAAAGAATTGCTTGTTGCAGAGAGGGAGAAATAAAAGAAAATTTCACTTCCTCGTTGAACAGAAAGAATTAGGAAGAAGTTTGGCAGAGCATTACAAAAGTAGAAACGTCAAACTTCAATGAAAAACGTTGTAGAGGAAAAGCAACGCAACGGCTTCTCCACATAATATACACCTCATAATGGCCCCAATTTCCAACCGTGTCGTTGCCTTGGCCGATATGTTCCTTTCTCCAGTCTTACAGTCATATCAGTATCGTTGTCTTACTCGGGTGGTCAATATTGTCAGCAAAGCAAAGCAAGCGGCGAACAGTGCGCCAAGTAAGTGCCAAAGTAGTTTCTTTCTTGTGAAGTTTCTGTCATAAATAAATTGAAATTTCCCATTTGTAGTCTTTAAAGGAAGAATTACCTGGTTCTGCAGAGAAAAGAACGGAAGTGGGATTTTCCATCTGAGAATGCTCAATAGGAATTCATTTGTCATACGATTACCTACATCACATTTCTTCTTGAGATTACATTGAGGTACAAAAGCAAACTGTGTGTGCAGTGCACGTTGCACAACAAATACCGTTAATAGAGTGGAGAAGGAAGCTGTAGGTTGTAGACAGTTACTCTCGTTCAGATTCCCACGAATC
>JAHZND010002924.1:0-10698 GCA_027744115.1 Acrocyrtus sp. NNG-2020 | reverse complement strand
GTCCAGATAAGAAACAATCTTATCTGCTTCCATTATAGATTTATATTTTTTTATAATTTCACTCTTCAAAATCCACTCAACCTCCGTTTTTTTAGTTCACTGACCATACACTTCCTCCAAGTCTGTGAAAATAAGGAGAATTCCAGGCATCAGGAAATTTATTATTTTTTTAATTCTATCAATGAACTTTATTTTTTTTTCTCACAGCCTTGTTCGTCCATCCACACCTTCTAACTTAATTATACATTTATTTTTTTACTACAGTTACACCGTTTCCTCACCCAGACACTAATACTGCCCATTCAAAGGTAGAAAAAGTAGATATTTTTACCTTCTCTTTTTTTTCACCGAATCAACCCAAATTGCACCCGACGTTGTAAGAAGCACTCTTTTCTTTTTAACAAGTGCCCCTCGGCAAAAACACTCAAAAAGCAGTAGCCTCCCAACGAGCAAGTTCCGCTCAGCATATATGAATATCATTTTTATTGTAACAATTTTTTTCAGGATTTTCTCAAGAGCTTTGGGAGAACCCATCAAATTAGTAAACTATTTAATAACAGAGCATATCCGCGGAAAAGGTATCATCATCATATCACAATAACGATTAAGGAGCTAACTCCCTTGACCGGACTCCGTAATTTCTGAGCTCCTTCACACATACGCTCCTCCGCAGAGGAGGATGCCAAATGCCAAAAGCACGGGAAAAAAATAATAAGCCAAAGCTACCCGCAGACTAGTTGCCCATGCTTGTAATAATGAATATCGCTGAGCTGCCGACAAATGTGAAAAATCGTTAGCTTCCAGATAACGAAGATGATGAGGACGCCACCACTGAAAAAACTATATTTAATTCTCCAGCCCTCTCCTCCAGAAAAAGTTTTTGGAGAGAGCTTCTTCTTTTCTTCTACTCTTTTTTTTCTTCCAAGAAACTTTTACTGCGTGCATGCTAAGTGCAATAGCAAAAATATAATTATGGCAGTGCACACGGGCCCATTCTAAAGTTCACAGTGCCCACAGCCTCATCGCTGCCATTAAAAAATTTATTAATATTCTTGTCACAACTTCCCAAACGCTCTAAACTAATTTTTTGAATGAAAACTCCCAAACAATTTTTGCTTTTCTGTTTTGGGCACTATTACTCTCATCATTGCAGTTTGCTCCACATTTTTTTTCTTTTCGAGAAGCCGATAAAAAAAATTAAAACTCCCAAACAATTTTTGCTTTTCTGTTTTGGGCACTATTACTCTCATCATTGCAGTTTGCTCCACATTTTTTTTCTTTTCGAGAAGCCGATAAAAATAATTGTAATCAGGTGACGAGACAAGGCCGAGTTTTTCAAGCTGCATCCATCAAAAAAATGAGGACGATAGGGGTAGTCTCTCTATTTATCCAGAAGCGAGACGTCGACATGATGGCACATGTCATAACACAAGATAACTTCAAAAACCTTATCCACTCCATTTTTACATAAGACACTTAAGCCTTCGGCGGAATTAGCTCAGAGTTGAAAAAAACTTATTTTTCCTTTTTTTTTATCTTGTCTCCTCCGCCTCATCACACAATAAAAAAATCCTCTCAAGATTCAATAAAAGCTCACCACAGAAGAAAAAAAAAGTTTTTGTCAAAGGAAAAAAAGTCCCACAAGGTTGCTATTTGCAATCATCCCCCAAAGAAAATAAAAGGAAAGGTCATAGAGTCAGCTTAGAAAAAGGAAATGTAATGAAAGGATCATCATCTCAATCATTTCATTACTCTTTTCAGTCTCTGAGAAAAATTGGGAGCAAGAAGAAAAGTCCACTTCCCAGAAGAGAGCTTGTAGCTGGTGCAAGCAAAATAAAAAGCTACTTGAGGAGCTTACGGAAAAAAACGTGTTACACGAAATCACCAACTTTTTTTAATAACAACGAGAAAATAATGTGTAACAGGGAAATATAACATTGTTTAAGTGTAAGCTTGCATGTTTCACATCCATTCAAGTTTTTGGGCTATGAATCATGTTGTTAGGATGAAAAAAACATTATTGTGTACTCCACAGATGTTTTCCTTTTCAGTTTTTCACAAAAAAAAAATAAATAAATAGCTGCCAATAGTGAAAACTCGTAAAAAGGGCAACAAATGCAATAACGCTGCTCGGAGTCATTATTGTCTTTACACCCTCGTCATTTTTTTTTGCCCAGACAAGGCTCAATAAACTACCACATTTATTCCAGAATTTATTTTTTACGTATTTTTATGAGAATTTCTTTGTTTCGTTTTTGCTTGAGTGCACTTGAAAAAATAGCCAAGAGTGGGAGCCTATATCTATTCTGCTGATGATGAATAGGAAGTGTGCTAACTAATCTTTTTACACTGATGGGTAAACAACGAGGGATGATCCTCATCAAAGAGAGGAGAGGAAGGATGATGATGGAAATGATGACACTACTCCGCCCGAGGCATTAAAGCATGCAGTAAACAAAGTGGGTTTTTGCGAAGATCAAAAAAAATATATATAAAACGGAGGAACATGACTCCCATGCAGATTAAAATCCAAACGGATATTTTGTGGAACCTGAAAATTTACAAATTGACTTAATTCCGTAATTGTTTTAATGTTTTACTTATAATTGTAGAGTTAATTTAAGGTAAAGGGTAAAAAAGAGTTCTTATCCCTTATAAAAAACGCTCTTGTTTTCGTTCAACTTAATAATTTTTTCCCATCTGACGCAGAGCAAAGAGCAACTAGTTAGCAACTTTGAACTAGCCTGTGAACAAAATTTTTTTTTCTGTATTTCTTCTTTACGCTGATAATCTTCCTGAGAAGAGGTATTAATGTGAGGAGCTAGCTGAAAAAAATTATTGTTTGGTGCTGCTGGCTAAAATATATTTAAAAAAAACCTGCAGCTCTAGAGTAGAGCTTCGGTTTTTGGGTGTTTTTGAAGGAAGGAGAAAAGGAGAAGGAGCACTGGCATTCTAAGAGAGTAAGCAGGGGCAAGATTATTGTATAATTTAGAGAGGTAAAACGTATAATTTTCTCAAGAGCGAAACGTCTACTTATCGTGCTCCTAGTTCAGCCTCCAAACACACACATGGGCAGACTACTAATTTAAACGTTTCACATTTTTTTAAAGAGGAAAACAAACCTTTACTTTACACTGTTTTCCTAGATCGCTCCCACTACAAGAGCGAGGACTAAAAACACTCCTTTTCCTTCCCAGAGAATCCCAGCGTATTATATAAACCTTCGACAAGACGGAGGTAAACGGAGACGACGAAAACTGCCTCGTATTTATTGTACCATTATAATTATGATTATACTGTAAAGCCTGCATTAAAAATTATGATGTACTCCTTCACCACCACCTCCCTCCCGGTTTTTTCCCTCTGTTTATTTAATACCTCAGGAAAAAAATAACTTTTTTTATACATTATCCAATGCTTTATTACACTACCAGGAAGCTTCCAGGTAAAAGAGAGTGAGGGAAAAAATATATTTGCTGTAAACAATTATTAAGACAATGCTCCTCCGGTGTTGGCGGGGGTAGTAAAATTTTTCATACAGAAGAAATAAAAAATGGGCGCACGGCTCACTCCAAGAGTAGAGCAGTACAGCGATGTGTAAATTTATACGTTTTTATACGCAAAAATTTCTTCGAATGGGGAGGAAAATTAATAAAGCTCTTTGGTTTTTTAGGTTAACTCTCCGCTGGGATAATTTAGAGGTTTTTGCGGACACCTTCTTTTATTATTGGAAGAGCAAAAATAAAATTATTATGCTATTAGTCATTTGCTAATATTTTTTTAAGTGTGGTGTGTGGCGGGTGCGTTCCTTTAAAAAAAGGTAAATCTTTTGCAAGTGTTATCGTCCTTCTCTCGGGGGAGAATAGTGGGAGGAGTGGAGGAAGGATTTTTTATTTGGCGTTTAAGTCAAAGTGGGGAGGGCAAACTGACAAATTTCCTTTCAATATTTTATACTGCGGGTACACTCTAATTAAATGTGCTAGAGTGTCTAATTAGTTCACACAGGATTTAGTGAAGGAATCAATTAGCACTGGGATAAAAGGGGTGCTATTTACAGTGTGCTTTCCCACTTTTTAAATATTTAATTGGGCCGTTTATCCTTTTTTCGCTCGCATCTAAATTTTTAATTGTTGTGTGGCTGTTTACTCAACAAGTTCATTTTTTTGAGTGGGACTTTTACACAGCGTGAAACTGACTTTTTGTAGGCACTTGACAGTTTCAATGGCATTTTTTGCAGTGTCATCATCCCTGTCATAGCTCATTCTATTTGTCAGGGTGGTTATAGTGTGAGCTTTTCATGTGGAGTAGGAAAAAGGAAAGAAAAAAAAACTTGTCAACAAGACATAAAATGAAATGATCAATTTCAGCAGCCTACCTGTTCCACTCTAACCCTGCTTGGTGATGTTGACGGTGATTCGCTACCAAAAAATATGAGAAAGGCAAACACTCTTTGATAAATTCAAAAAAGATATTTTTCATATTTCAACATTTCCCGAATTTTTTTTGGCTTCCGTCCTCAAAAACTCTCATTTCGTAATCGTACCGGTTACACATTTTCGGCTCGCCGCCGCCGCCATCATCATAGCCAAAATGTAGAAAATGTGTATGGATTTTTATACCATTTTTGAACCTGTTCCTATGAAAAGGACCCATATAAAGTCTTCTCGCTGTGAACTTTCACAATGCTACCCAGCAAAAAAGAAATTTGGTTTGTACAGTTTCCATCCCGCACCCTTTTTTTAATAATAAAAAATAGAAAAGCGAGTCCATATAAAAATAAAGCGTTCAGTGGTAGAGCAGCCATCCACAAACAAACAAAAAAAAATCCCCTGGAAAACCGCCATGTCACGCAATACAAACAGCCTCCAGAGCCAAAAGCTGTGGAGAGAGCTGAAGTCTGGCAAATATTTTGTTGAATAATTTACTAATTTTACAGAAAACTCTGTTCTCTCCCTCTTTCTCTCTGTTTTTCCATCGGCAGGAGAAAAAACCACCAAAGCAGGGAGGCAAAAAACAAGCAAAGCCAACTAACTATGCGGCACCATATGAAATGAATATATCCACTCCACAAAATTTTGTAATTTTTTTTGTGTGTAATACCTGCCATATCGCACTTACACTCTTCCAGTTCACGCTCCCTATTCATACTTGTGTGCACACACAAACATTATCAGCTTCCTCCTCTGCTCCTTTTACTTCTTCATTTCTCTTTTTTTACTCCTTTTCCCTGCCAAGAGAAAACTTGTTTATGACGCGCCACTCCTCCACTGCAACTTCCGCTCCCGAATTTCTACTTCATTTTTTAATGCCCCACCGCTTTAAAGCGGTGGAAAAAACAAACAAAACAAAATTCCTTTTTTATACTTTCTCCCTCTTCTTGTTGTAAAAAAAACTCCTCCCGCATCAGTTTTTCTATTCTGGAGGCTTATAAAAATTGGATCCTCCAGATTTGGAGTTTTCATTCGAAAATATAAAAAAAACTTTGTTTTTCAGGATATAAAAAAATTATTATGGTGTCATTAAATGCAACAAGAATAGTGCTTCAAAATGACCTTATTCTGGGCCAACTGTTCCAGAGCACAGTTTTTGCTATAAAGTATATCCCCTCGCATTTTAAAATGCTCCATAATAAAATGTCTGAAGTGAAATGCATAACACTTTTTTATGGATTTCATGGAAAAAGTGATTTTCTCGACTGGTTAGCCACAAGAGCATATAAACTCACTGTGCTGAGCTAATCGGGAGGGAGTGAGCTCACTAAATATGCCCAATAAATTAGGAGCTCGTCGTTCATAAAAAAAACAGGAGCATAGAAAAGCAATTTTTTTTCACTGTGAAAACGGGCAGCTGACTAGCTGCAAACTGCTCCTGAAGATGAGAGTAGAGAGCAGTGTTGTTCTCAGGTGCTCCTTTTTCATGTTTTTTGGACGATAAAACAGCCTCAACCAAGGAGAAAACCCACACGATGTCGTCATAAAGTAAAAAAAAGTCCACTTTAGTGAAAACGGGCAACATCCGGTGATATTAGTTATGAGATGAGTCTTCATAATTTGCTCAAACACAATTTCGTTTTTCCTGTCTTAAATATTGATCACTTTTTTTAGTCCGCTCCCTCCTAATACCTCTCGCTTCCGTTTTTTCTACAAAAAAAAAGTGGATGAGCACGTCAGAGTCACCATCAGGCATTAATTGCCAATTAGCCTGAGTAAAGGGAAAGGCAAACGGCCATAACAAGGAGCCATTACACATGACATTATTACTTGTTATTACACATTGTTTGCTTTTTCTGTCAATTGTTTTTCTCCCTCCGCACACCCACTCAGCTCATCATCACCTCCTAGATTACAATCTTGGGGGAGTGGACTCCCGCAAAAAATAATTTTCTTACTATAATGCAAAAACGCCACAGGTTAACTTTATCTCAGGTCAACCCTTTCACCCGGGAATATGCTCTTCTTGAGCCATGACAAAAATAAAAAAAATACGTGACCCGATATAAACTTAAAAGTGCATTAATTAGCTGGCTCAGAAGAGTATATTATTTGCACATTTACTTTTTTTACTCCATCCGCCCTTCTAAAAACATAATAAACTGCACATTTATGCCTGCTACATATCATTATCATAAATTTATTTAGATTGGCGATTCTCCCTCGGCCACAGCAGAGTTCTCTCATTTTACTGCTTCAGGATGACCGGAAAGTGCGCACGGTAGCGAAGTAGCCATAATAATATCTGAGAACAATTGTACAATGGGGGTGGGTGCCAGCGCCAGGAGAGCACACACCACCACCACCATCACCACCGCTTAAAAAAGCAACAGTCGTAAAAAGAGAATTTTTCAGCATGTGGAGGGGGCAGAGGGACAGAGGTAATAAAAAAGGGAGAAAGGAAAAAAAATAACAAGAGCGACTGAAAACCTATCATTATATTATTTATTATTGAGCTTTGTTACGAGAGCTATAAGAAATGGACACGTTCCTTCACCAACAATTATTTTTACAAGTTGTACACTCCCATTACCCCTCCACTGCCTATTTCCTCTCTGTAAATACACGCGGGGAGTATCATCATTCCACCACACCGTGTAACATCCATTTTCACACATTTTCTGCTCTTTCCCGTACCCGAAATGTAAAAAAAATCATTCTTTTTTAAAAGATATGTGGCGCAAGTGGCGCTTAGCACCTGAAACAAAAAAAAGGTATTCAAGAAGAAGAAGTCCTCCGAATTTTTAGCATTGAGGCTTTAAACTTGCGCCAAAAATATATATTGAAAGGGCTGAGATGTTATCTTTTCCTTTTTATTTTTTTTGTCCCGGCGTCATTACTAAATTTTATTTTTTTTCAAGAAGTGCCTACCTCTACCTGCAGCGATCTGCTTTAAAATTCTGAAAATGAAACTGTTTTACTTGCACTCTGCGCTTACTATCGTACCTGTCCTGGCTAATAATAAGTTTTGCTCTTCACCTAATTGCTTGTTTGCCGTTGCGGTGCTTTTGGGAGTATAAATGCAAACTGGTCAGCAGTGCATTCCACACACCAGTACCAGTCTCATATTTTATTTTTTGTATCACTCAAAATCTACTCAATTCAGTTAAGCTTCTTCACCAAACCCTCATCTTTCTTCCTTCTCCTCTCGGAAAAAAACAAACTCTGTTCTACATTCTAAAAGGCTAGAATTCCTCAACAAAAAATAATAATCTGCATCCGAGAACATAGTCACAAAAAGTATTTATTTTTTCGGTGATGAATTTTCATCTCATAATTTTTTTGGCTGATAAATGAAGAAAAATCTACAACAATTCCGTATTTTATGCTGCTCTTTAACACCTCTTCTCACATTTTTTTCGAGAGCGAACTCCATCAAACATCCTCACCTCCTCACAGGAGCATTCTCCTCCTGTGAGTGCTTTTCTGTGAGTTTATAAGAGCTGAGCGATGAGAAGCTCCGTTTTTTAACATTTAATGCATAATGCATTAAAGATAAGCTGATTCTGCTATACATACCTAAATGAGTTATTAGCTTGTTTTATCACATCAAGCAAGCATATTTACTTACTGTATCACATCGTACGTTATCTGTACCTCTTTAAAGTAGAAAAACGCGACAACTCAAACAAAAAAGCGCTTGCTCTGATGCTGAGTTCTGAGTTCCATCCATTTTTGCAATTTTTTTTTGCTTGTGTGCCTTGTAAAACGTTGCAGTGCACTTTCCGTGCGCGCTGTATGTCGGCAACTTAAAAAATATATACTTTGGCCATTCATCATTGTATCATAAATGTCCGTAATTTTTTTTTCGCTAAGCAACCTTTTAATCGTACAAACAAACATGAGAAACATCCAAGATAAATTTTTTGCAGACTTACTTCGCTCTAACACCTTACAAGTTCACCTTCTTCTTGTTACATTAGTCCGCACGTATATTGTAAATATAACTTCTCGCCCACGTAATGCGAAGAAAAAAGCGAGAATATTTTATATTTATACGGCCCAGACCAAAAAAAATTTTTTTCGAGAGATAGAACGGTTTTTGCTAAGCGAATTGTATTTTTAGAACGGTGGCAAAAGTGGGAACAATAACGCAAAGTGGAGGTATATCAACAATAAATTATGTTTTTCCAAGGATACCTCTTTACGCTGAAAAGGCCAGTGTAAAAGATTTTGTTTTGGAGGTAGGTATGCACATTAATGAAGGGAGGGAGAGTCGGTTGTGGTGAGTAAGCCAGAGTGAGAAAACGACATGTAAAAATGCACTCAAAAAGTTGTAGTATTGGTGCAAGTTGTCTACCCAAAACACCACCCTCTCATTCCCATATAAACATTTTGGCTACTACACATAGCTCATTTCAAATGCAGAGACTGCTCCTTTTGATACTCGTAAAAATATGGGGAACTCATTCCAGGTGTAAAAGTGCAATGTAAAAAAATATTTATTAAAAGTCTCCACCATAATATTTTTTTTTCATGAGAAACACACATTTTCCTTCTTTTACAAAGAATATACTTTTGGAGCGCTTACTTCCTTACATAATTATTATATTTTTTGTACTCCGACTCATATTCCGAACATCACATTATTATCATCTCGCTGAAGATGAGCCATCAGCTTCACCCGGAAAAAGTATAATTTTTTTATATAGAAGTCGTTTCAAGAAATTCGAAATGAGACAAGGAACTGTGATCCTTTTTAGTCAGATCAAAGCAGTGTAAGACAAGTAAAACTTGAGTATTTTTTGTTAACTGCGGGTACAACTCGTTTTCTCTCGTTCATCTCTTATTTTTTGCCTACCTCCTTTCATTCTCACTTTCAGGAAGGAGTCTTCTCCCGGTGGTACTGGTAACAACAGAGGTAAAAAAGGCTGCTGAGTGCTGCTGCTGCTGCTGCCGTTCATCGCTTATGATGATGTTTAATGTGGCGATCAAAAAAATATATTCATTTCTGGCTCTTTTAAAGGAGAAGCTTAAATACCAAGAAAAAAAATAACTTGAAATTTATTCTCTCACTCATTTCCTTATGATGACCACTACACCATCCTCACTCATTACGCATTTGGCGTGTTTCATGCCCACCAAAGATATCCTCACCCATGAGAACTTCATGAAGAAGTCGGGAGTAAGAAGAAAGGGGAAAAAATAGAATTTTTTATTTTATTTTATTTTTCTTGCTTGGGAAATTTGGAAAATATATAAATATATTTTTTTGAGCTCCAAAAAATGATAATGATGAGAAAAAGGGGAAGAAGGTCTTATTTTTACTGAGAAATTTAGTTTGAACGGTTTTTCGTGGGACTCTACAGCTTTCGGTTTTCAAAGGGAGCCCGTAACTAACATTGAAAAGTGCATCTCACGTCAAACTCTCAAGAAAATAATGTGCACTTGGTTTTTATACTGTAAAAGTGGAATCCGACATCCGACCTTCATACATATGCAGTAGGACAGGTTTAAGTGACTCGATAAAAAATTCATTGTTTCCCTGCTCTGGAAATACATTTATTTTTGGGAGAAATGAAGGCCTCCCAACAAAAAAATAATATTACGAAGTTTATAAAAGAAAAGGTAGCCAATCCGTGCCAACGCCAACCCTTAATTGTCATTCAAAGTGGCGATGGTGATGATGTTCTTTTCTCAGATGAAGGAGTAGCGCTTTGCCTACCCATTTGAACAAAACGACTCCACAAGGGAGCTCTCCTCACTCCAGAGAAGAACAACTCAATAAAATATGTGCTTTATAAAAATATATATATTTCCAGCTAAAAATATAAAAAAATGAATTTTACACTATCCATCCAGTATTCTATTTACAAAAGCACACTTTTTATTATTATTCTGTGAAAATCTCCAAAGGCTGTGTGGCTCTTCAGCTGACCATAGGCGACTTGCGACTCTTGACTAGCCGCCTTTCCCAATGTGGAACCAGAACCAGAGCCAAAGCCAGAGCCACAACCAGAGAAACCAGGACACTCACAGTCACAAGATTAATGCTGTGACGTCCCAATGCGTTCTGAAAAGGATTTTTTTCCCCTTCACCCCGTTTGCTACCTCCACAAAAAAATTATATAAAGTCTTGCATAGCTCACGTATTTTTAAGCCGTAGGAAAGAAGCTTAAAAAAAGTCCGAGTCAGATCATAACATGTAATAATAATGCTCCTCTTGCTTCTTACTTTTCTCTCCCTCAAAAAAGTGTGTATTTTTTGG
>JAHZND010002923.1:0-31681 GCA_027744115.1 Acrocyrtus sp. NNG-2020 | reverse complement strand
TTTTTTTTCCGTCCTCTAAACTTATTTTCACTCTGTGCCGTTTCTCATCAGGGAGAACAAAAAGCGGAACAAGCCGGGAACTGAGAGCAAGAGCAACCGACCAAAAAACCGTATATTTTTTAAAGTAGGACCATCATCACCAGACCAGACCAGAGCACTGGACGAGGACACAAAACTCTCGTTTTTTATTACAGTTCCTTCTTGTTAAGGTGCAGTATACATTTGTTTCCCCAGTTTCCGGTGATTTGCATATCACAATACAATAAAAAACTTGGAAGGTCCAGTCTTATAAAAACTAGCTGCCATAGTTGATAGTGGCAGCTGCAGCTGGCCCTTTTCCAGACTGGACAAAGAGGAAATACAATTTTTTTTCTGAATATTCAACATTAAAAGGATTGCTTCTTTCCTCCTTCGAGCTCTCCATCAAAAAAAGGCGAAAACGTGAAGTGTTCTTTACTCACCAGTCACCACATCAAAAAAAGCCACCACCAAAATCTACATCTACCCCAAACAAGAATAATAATCTCTCTCGCCAGCGTTTTTTTCTGAAAAAAAAGAGGAACAGTGTAATAACAGTAATGATTATTATTGCAGTTCACTCTTCACTCTCTCCAAGTTGACCAGTTGTTGTTTCTCGCTGAAAAATAAAAACCGGCCACTTGAGAGGAGCACCAAAAAATATATATTTGAAGGAGAGACTTCACAGCTCTTTTATTCGTCGTCACCAACAATTACTCTAGAACAAGTAAGTATAAAAATAGAAACCGAGTTGGAAAGAGAAAGACATCGTAGCTGTTATCGGAGTTTTATCGGTAAAAAATGTGTTTTTTTCTGCTCCTTCGTCTCCCTGAGTAGAGTAGTATGCCTATTTTGATAGCGCTTTTTTTATAATAAGCTTTATTTTATTTTATATATGCGCCACTCTGTGAAAAATAATCTTAAATAGTTACATTTTTTAAATTAAGAGTGGGGAAGTGTATATAACTGCTTTTATTTAAAAAAAAGTGGCAGTGGACACCAGTCCAAAATATAATGCTGAGACGTGTGTAAACGCAAAAAGCTATAAATACATTTGATGATGACGATACCAAACCCAACTTCTACGGAAATCCACGGAATGGGAAATGAGAAAGTAAAGTGCCTCCGTCGACGGGCTGAATTATTGTCTCACCTGAATTGAATATAAATTAGGTTGGATTGGTAAAAAAAAATATTCTGCTCTCTGCTCTCTGCTTTTTCGAGTTGCATGCGTAGTACTTTGATGTATTTTATGTAAAAAAGGGGACCAAAAAAATTATTATTTTTTATACGGTTTCCCTTTCAGTCAAGTATAAAATATATATTTTTTGGCTGCATATTTAGTCGTTCATTCCCTCAAAAAATGTGAGCGTCAACCCTTCCAACTGCTAATATGTAACTATCGCTAGCAACTCCTGACTTGAATTCTATCTTCATCTGTGCGAGTTAGTTTTTATTTTTTAGAAAAAAATTATACGTCTGCAATCGCAATTACATTTGGCAATTACAGTTTAAATTGCTCATAAAAATCTGAGTTTAATTCGGGAAACTGTAGTCAATTAATTCTCAAGTTTTTCTGAAGATAAAACGTAATGCGCATTGCACGAATGTCGTCATTTTTTCTTTTACATAAAAATCCACTGGCTGCGGCCGTGAAGAAGAAATGAGAGTGCTTCTTAAACACCTTTTTTCAGCCCAGTTTTTCCTCAAAGGTTGAATGAAGCTGATAGAGGTATAGGATCCAGTTTGTACAGCTCATGTCCGGCATGTATTCATGATTTCGGCTGAAATGGCGATATTTGTACTTTCAAATTAGCGACTTTTGCCTTCAAAGCATCTGCACAGTAGATTTTAAAGGTTGTGCTAACGAGGCTCGCATCTCGTCACCATTCACTATTGTCAGGTACGTACCATAAAATTGTGAAAAAAATGTCTAGATAAATCAGGTAGACAGACGAAAAAATTTCAATGAGCGGAAGTCGAATATTTTTTATGCTATCTTTGCAAAATTCGTTCACACAACCAGTCACTTTTTTTTCCTGCACTTCCATACAAAAGAAGAAAAAAGTTTCAAAGTGTGAAAAAAAATTCCGATACGGCGAGACAATTCTGGTCTGGTGACGTCTTTTTTTCACTTGAGTAATGTAGAGAAGGAGACCGGTGGTGTGGTGTGTGCATTGGCAATGAAGATGCTTTGCGTATTTACGATCATCCCCCAACTGGAGCATGCCGCTAGTACACAAAAAAGCACAAAATTCAGAACATTGACATTGACAGCTTGAGGAAGTGGCTTTTTATCATCATATTGTCGGCTAGTTTTTTGTGTCGACATCATTATCACTTCAAGCTTCTAACTATCCACCCGCAGCTTCTATTAAAAGAAAGCTAAGGAAGCTCCAAAGAAGCGGCTGACAGGAGTTCACTTTACTATTTTGATTAGATGACACCCGACACCAGCTACATTTATGTAATGCCATTTTAAACGATGACGGTGAGCCGGTAAGAAGCGTCTTCCCATCTTAAAAAATCTTTTTTTCGGTTAGAGCTTACCTACTCTCCTATCAAAATTTTTTTTGAAGTGAAGGGGGAGCCCGTGCCAATTTTATCTCTTTCGGCTGCGGCTCTTTCTAGTGCCAAGTGGTAGTGGCGTTGACTTCAAAGAAGAATGCCCGGTTTTCTCATTCCCTAACCGGATATAGCATCAATGAATTCATGCTGTTGTCCAGCAAAAAATATATTTTTACATTATTCATGTCAAATTGGATTGGTTTTTCGGTCTTTTTTTAAGCGAGAGATAATAGCAACAACACTAAAGTAGGTATACCCATTTTCCCTCCATTTTTTTCTGGGTTGTTCCAATCCGCGCTAATATCGAAAAAAGTTCAATTCTCTAAAATATCAGGAAAAGAAAATGAGGTATGAATTGATTAGAAAACTACTGAGAGCGCTGAAAGCTCGAGGAGAGCGTGTGTAAGTACAGCCTAAAATCTATTAATACTAATAGCGCCAGTAATGAACAAAAAGAGTTTTCCTTCTGAAAATGCCACCTCACAAAACATATTTTTTTTAGACGGAGACAAGAAATAAATTACAATAAATACTTAAAACCTCTCACATTTATTGCTACTTTACCTCATCACTAGCAAAAAAGGGGCAAATAAGCCCCACTCCATTTTTACAAAGACAACCACCAAACAACCTCCTCCACCACCACCACCGAAAACAAACCACTTCGAGTATATTAGCACACGAAAGCGTTGTTATTTGTCAGAATATTATTTTTCTTCCTTTGCATTATTCATAATCATGAAACACCACAAAAATAGCTAACTCTCCTCTCCTCACATATACTCATTTTTTCCAGGTTTTTTAAGCTCACTTCCACAACCACCACCACTGTCCTCCCTTATTCTTCCACTCTCCATCTCTGTCTCATTTTTAAACAAAAAAAATATATAATATTGCATATTATGAAAAGGAATTGATATTTTTTGGTATGTGTGTGGAAGGTGACGCTTGCCTAACATTTTTATATTTTTTATGCTGTGTTCTTCTGTACGGTTTGCTGGTGGCTCATTCAATATTCATGCCAATATATGGCTTTTGGTCCCCATTTTCTTTTCCCTTTTTTTTCTCTCCAACGTGCTAAATACAACGAAACATTAAAAAAATATATAAAAGACGAGAACCTCATTAAATTCTTTTTTTTCTCTGTCTATCCGAGAGTGAAGTGGATTTTCATCGCTTCCCCATAATAATGTGGATTATTAGGTATGCATACAATTCCATTATCTTAGTCACTATCGCCATCACAATCACACTGATACATATTTGTAAGTGGAGGTGGCGGAGGAGGAGAATAAATACATTTTTTCCTCTCTTTTACTGAATTTTTCAGTTTTCAAATTGAAAGTACAGATGATTAAATAGAAAGCGGATGGATAATATATTTTCATATTCATAGAGAGCCAATAATGGATATGCTAAAAAAAAGTTGTAATTTAAATGAAGTTGCGTGCTTCCTCCGGTTTTTTCCTTCCTTCCTTTTTTTCCTCAACCAATATATTTATATTTTTTACCCAGGTGTTGGAAGTTGGAAGAGAGAGAAGAGGACCCTCTGACAAAAAAATTGAGTGAAGTACTTTTTTCCGAAACAGAGCACGGTATAATTTCAAGTATTTGTGTTTTGAGCGATGACGATGAAAATCTCGCACTAATGGGTACGGAAAAGGGTTGAGGAGAGAGTATAAGTACGTGCGTAAATAGGCTTTAATCGGATTCCGCTTGGGGCAACATGTGATATTTTCCGTTTTTCATGTGAGAGCAGTAAAAAAAATGAGGGGGAGTGGGATTGTAGGATATATCAGAAAACCCAAATTATGCAAAGTGAGCTATAGCAGATGACATTCTTGAAGTAGACAACCTGGGGTAGAAAATAATAATAAATTGGGGGAACAATGAACGGTGAGCTTAGCATTTCCTTCCATTATTTTCATTCAATCACTCATATTTTTGGTCGTTTCCTGACTAGAAATGCCAAAAATTGAGTGGAACTGTTTTAGCGAAAAATTAGGGAGCTTTGCATAGGGAACAAAACAAAAAAAACTGGTTTTCGCATGGAATATATATCTGAAGCCCTTACAGCCATGAAGGAGCGAAAATCGTGAGCTTTTCAGAATAAAAATGCCATACATTTGCTGCCGGCTCTCGTGGCAGGAGAAACAGCTGCATTGTTTCCACCTAATTTCTATTACTCTCAGGTTTTCGCCTCAATCCAAAAAGATCAGAATCGCTGGAAATGACGTCGTAATGAAAATGAAAATGAGGTGGGGCTCCAATATTTATGTATATTTGCAAATACGGGAGAAAACATAAAAAATATTCACTTCAGGTAGAAAAGTTGAAATCAAAAAATGAAAGGGAAAGTCGGAAAGCTGTAAAAAAATGCTTTCTTTTTTGTAGACTGGCATAGCCATATCATCCATACTGCACGTCAGAAGGGCCATGGGCGATCATGAACGGTTGACGTGGTCAGCTAGAAAAAGCAAAAAAAAAAACTTTTCAAAAATCATAACATATTATTGAGGAAATAAAGGCATACCTGCTGGGCTCCTGCTGCGCCCTTTCTTTCCAGCAAAATATATATTTTTTTAAATAGCTCACTTTTCTCTGCATAATGAAATGAAAACGAGCAATTTTCATATATTTTTTTGAATGTGCATATTTTCTACTAGCATGAAACCATTTTTTTTCACTTGTGTGGACTTCTGGAAACTTTTGATTATGGCCTGTTGCAGCGTTTTCCCACTTTTATATTATTTTGTGTGTTGGGCAAATCACGAGAAATTTTAATTACTAAAAAATCTTACTTTTGACTTTGTCCGAAACGTAATCCGCTCTTTAGCGTAATAACAATAAAATGCAAAAAGTATATTTTTGAGCTAACCCAGGGAGCTCATGAAAGCTTTATTAATAATTATGATCATCGTATTTCATCATAAAAAGAGTGAAGGAAATGAGAGGAAAGCCTTTTTTTTCAAGTGATTATTTTCTTCGCTGCACAAGACGGCGACGATGACGATATATCCTCGATGAAATAGTGCATGGCACTCTCTCTCTTCTCAGTCCTCTCAAAAACTTGTAATAATCACGCATACTTATAAAAACATCGCATAAAATGTAACGATCATCTGAGTCCAGGTAAAAACATTTTTTTCACATTCACACAAGTTTATAAGCATTTATTGCAAAAAGCTACTCTCATTATTATTATTACTGTTATTTACTTCTTTTCGTGTCCTGTGAACATGAGCCACACATAAGAAATACGCTTTGAGAACGGGGACGGGGGCGCACACCTTTTAAAAAAAGGACTGTCATGATATCCCTCGTGATAATAACAATATCACGGTGGGATCGTAATAATTGCAGGTTAGCACTTGATTTAAAACAATATTGGAGCGAGTAAAATGTTTATTCATATCGTTGGCGGAGTGACCAACTCACCACTTTTATGCTATGCCCTCTTACTGCTGCAAATATGAAGGTATAGGTAGTTGGGCAGTAGGTACATCTGTAAAAAGTGCATTTTTAAATATAAGCTTGCGAGCTGTAACCGCGATTATGCTGAGGCCAATAATGCGTGATGATAAGCTTATGTTCACACCTCCTCTCTTTCTGTGACTGATCTCTTGTTCGCGTTCTTTCACTTTTTTTTAGCCCATTTCCTGCTTCCAAAACTCATTTTTTTTTCTCAGTCGGTCTCCTCTTCTCGAGAGAAGAGGGCCGTAGTCGTAGCCGATTTTTTTTAAAGATAGAAAACGTGGCAGCTTCTATATGGAAAAAGGGGCTTGCGTAACCCTGTTACTGGAAAGGTTATAGGGTATAAGTAATTTAAATTGGATGCGTATTGCACTCCTTCAAGAGAATGGGTAGTGAACCAAGGACTGCCTTCAAAATTATGTGCCAAGTGTGCATTAAAAAGGTGATTTTCTACTTTGCGCCAAAAATTTATTTACAGATAATAAAAGTTGGCGGTATATTTTTCGTGACACGTTGACGATTGACACACGTCAAAAAATATTTTATTCAGAGAGTATATCCGGCGCCTCAGAAATCAGTACAAGGAGCAATTACAGTATTAAATTTGAAATTTCTACCCAACTATTCTGAAAAATAATGAGTGATTTTTGATTCGCTTTAAAGCTTGCTCTTAAAGTGAAAGTTGGTAGATTTTTAAAAAGAAAATTGAAATTTAAAATTTCTTTAAACTCCTATTATCATTTTTGAGCTCATGGCCAATAAATGTATCTTAAGTTGATCTGGCTGAATTATAAATTATAAATAGAGCATCATAAAAGCGGAATAAATAGTTAATAGAACTACCTTTAAAAAAGCTAACGCTTTATATTTTCTCCTCACCTAAAATGTCAGGAACATTTAGCAATGCAACAATGCATAGCATGTCCCTTTCCCCGTTCAATGTCAAAATCCACAAACTGCACCAATTTCAATATCCCAATTTATGTGGAATGGCAAACCTTTATAAATGCTGCATTATAAATTTCAGTCCAAATACCTCTATCGCCCTTCTTCGCATCTTCACTTTTAAAAATTATGCGAACAAGCAGTAGTACCATCTAAAAATTCAGAAATAAATATCAGATATTTTTTTTGAATTTTTTCTCATTCTCCTTTAAGTAAATCCCTTCTGGGAAAGTGAGCAGAGAGCAATATCTTCAAAATAAGTACTCAATTCCAAGTTACTTTTTTTTCTGGGTATCCGCTAGACCCAGACCCAACAGCAAAACGCACGCTATCTCGATTACATATCGCTGAAAAATATTGTCGTATTGCATCTGCTTATAGGGTAATATGCCATTTAAGGTCATATTAAATACATATTCATAGTACGAGGCGAAAAGCAGCCCCCACACTCTTTACAGCTCTGCTACAACCTCACAAATGCGCGTTTTTTTTACATTTTTTCGCAGGCATGTTTTCCCTCTGCTTCTGCTTCTGCTACACATGTCAAGATAATTTTTTTTCCGTCCTCCTTCGCTTTAACATAACAGCGCATATATTCGTGGCGTTTGCTCGGATAAAAAAAATTTAGTCCCAAATAGGAATCTCCTTTTTCTCTGAAAATGTTTTACAAGAGGAGAAAATCACGTCCTTTGCGAGCAAAAGCGTTTTTTACGCTTCCACTCCTGTATTTTAATATTATTATTATTGCTGCTATTATTGCTCTTATCAAATAATGAGCGTTTTTTTTCTTAGCGAAAAATAATGATGGCGTAGCACGGCTCTTCTACTAATAAGCACAGAGCAAACTTCGGAAGAATGGGAACGTGGCCGTGACGTCGCATTTACTTCTATATTTATATAACAGTTTAATTTTTTAAGAAGCGAAAAAAAACTTCTCCCTATAAAAAAAGATTTTTTTTAGCGAGAGAGGAAAAAAGAGGGAAGAAGGCGCTATGCGCTCACTCTTCACTGCCGCCAGCAGAGGAGCGAGTGAACAAATGAGAGTTAATTTGACGAAAAACACCATAAAATTGCATCCATTAAGTCAAGGCAGTGACAGACGGAGATGGAGAAAAAAAAGAGTTGCAAACTAGCGTAGCTCTGCTCTTTGGTGGTGCATACAAAATAAAAATATTTTTTGGAGGAAAAATAAATCCTGAGCTTCCATTAATGAACGGCTTATTGTTCGATAATTAAAATTTAAAATGGGCTTAATTCAGCTTAACTCAAGTTGATAGAGTGTGCACAGAGAGGAGTTGTTGATGATGACGTGAGCATAGCAGTTATTAAGACAGGCAGATCCCATTTTTGCCAGCCTCTTTGTTTAAGAAAGTCCTCGTGCTCCGCAATTTGGTGGGGTGGTAAAATAAAAAAGTTTTTTTTTCACGATTTTTCCTCTATTCAGCCCAGATTTTGCTATTCTCAAAAGAACTAATTTTACTTGTAGTGTTGCACGTCAAGAATCACAACCCATTCATCTCAAGGCTGCGACTCTGGTCCACATTTGAAAAAAAATGAAAGCTGCGTGCAGTCCCAGTAAGTATAAGTGTTGCCAATAAAAAAGGGAGAAAACATCCTTCTTGCAGAAATTAGCTGTGGAAGGTCATCATGATGAAAAACTCATTTCGGCAAAAATAGGAATGACAAGTACTTAAAAAAGAGAAAAATGTGTTGGGCTGATATTGCTACTGATAATAAAGTATTTCAGTGCTGCTATTTTACTTGGGAACTCCTCCGTTTCATTGAGATTAGTAAATGAGAGTAAAAAAAGTAGTTATGGGCCACCACTGTTAATATAGTGCATGTCGTTTTTTGTCGTCGTCTCAACAGTCTCAAGTGGGATTATCAGCATCACTCACAAAAAAATGTAAGCAGAGGGAAGTATAAGGGAATCGCAATCATTTTAAACGACGAAATCATTCTTTTTAATCTTAATTAGCCAACATAGCTGAGGCACAGCAGGACACTGCTGACCTGCCCAAAAGAGTATCGCCTTAAGTTACCTACAACCTGAATTTCTTCTTGTATGAAAAATTACACAGAAACTCTATTTTTTCAGGATAGCGAGCAACTGTCAAATTTCAAATATTTATTTCCCTCTTCTTCCAAACTAATAATGTTGGGCAAGTTTTTCCGCAGCTACTACCTCGAACCAGATCAAATCTGCTCATATTACAACCGACAAGAGCTAAGCTAACTTCTAAAAAAATTCTTTCCACTTTTGCATTTTCATCGCAAATTGTTGCTCTCTCAGCACAGTGTCATCCCATTGCAGTTCATCCGATCCGTTCAAAAAGAATTTTATTTAATTTTTATTGCTTGACCTAAACCGCTAGCTTGTTGCCTCAGCTTGCACTTTTTTTAAAGAGTGGTTAGTGCAGAGACAACTTTAAAAATATTTTTTTTCTTAAATATTTATATCAGGATCACCATTCCATAGAGAACGAAAATATGGTTAGTGCAGTGCCAAAAAACGAGCATAATTTGCAGATATCATTTACCCAAAGCCAGTCCCACAATCAGTGCAGTGTCCCGTGGTGGCTTTTGTTTGCAGAGCAATATTTCAAAAAATATATATATTTAATTCTTTGCAGAAAACCTAAATTGTTAAGCTTCGCCTTTTTTACAGCCGTTATAAAAATATATACATATATATTTCCTCTTATTCTAAAAGAAACGATTTCTTACAATCGGAGAAAATGCAGTGCACTGGCAATACAAAAATTTATACGTTTTTAGAGCTTAGTCAGTAATATATTTTAAAAAGAATGAAAAAATTTAAATCAGGTCGGTCAATAAACTTGTTTTAAAACAATCTTCATCTCTGCTCCTCGTAAAAAAAATGTTTTGCCTTCGTATTTGATGACTCTTGCAAGATTTTTTGGCTGTATAAGTACTAACGGTTGTAGAAATTGTTTAAACATTTAACAATTATTTTTTTAAAACTGTTACAGTTGATGAAAGCTAAGACGAAATAACTTCCCAAAGTTTACCTAAGAAAATGTGAAAAATTCATTCCCTTGTAAAAAAATCTTGTAATGAGAATCGCTAATGATATTTTTTCTTCTCTGTAATCAAATTCGTCATCATTATGGGTGCAAATGAGTGATTTTAAAACAATCTTCATCTCTGCTCCTCGTAAAAAAAATGTTTTGCCTTCGTATTTGATGACTCTTGCAAGATTTTTTGGCTGTATAAGTAAGTACTAACGGTTGTAAAAGAAATTGTTTGAGCATTTAACAATTATTTTTTTAAAACTGTTACAGTTGATGAAAGCTAAGATGAAATAACTTCCCAAAGTTTACCTAAGAAAATGTGAAAAATTCATTCCCTTGTAAAAAAAATCTTGTAATGAGAATCGCTAATGATATTTTTTCTTCTCTGTAATCAAATTCGTCATCATTATGGGTGCAAATGAGTGAATGACAGGATTATAGAGTTATAGAGGAATCCAATGAATTGCAATTAAAAAATGTGCTGCTGCCATTTCATAAAAATATTCGCGAGCTTGTCTTTCGACTCAGGAAATTAATGAAAGAAAAATTTCGTTTGAATTTTAGCAATTGAAGCGCTGTTGTATACACCGCAAAGCTATAAGCTATATTGAAAAAAGGGCATTGTTACAATAAAAAACATTTAAAGCATTTTTCGTATTTAATGAATCAGTTCTGATGTTGCTCATTTTTCATTATTATTGGTATTTGCTCTTGCTGACAGAATTAAAAGATTTGAAAAATTGTAGCTTAAAAAAACCAGAAATCCAGGGAGCTGTGGTAGCCATAACTTGATACAATTTTTTTTTCTTTAAATTGTTTCATTCGTCCTCCTCAGCTTTTTTATCTTGATTTGCAAGGTTATCAATTTAATTGTTCCATTGAATATTTTGCAATTGAGCATTTTTCTTGAGATTTCGCAAACGACTTAAAAAAATCCCTTACTACCATTTCAATCATTATGCCAGAGCAGGAGATATTAGTATTTGCACAGAGAAAAGTCTTGTCAATGCCCTGCCTTTCTGCCAGAAAAGGCAATTTTTCTTGATTTGATCAGAGAAAACGAGAGAAAAAGGCCAACTAATTGCCTTCTGCTGACAGTTACAATTGCTTATAAAAAACAAGCCCAATCCAAAGTAAGTGGAATGGAAAGGGAAAATTGCTAACAATTATTATTTATTGCTGCACTATGCTAAACTGCATATTGCCAACTCTCAACTCACCCTTGCGTACACTTTTTGACAGTGGTTAATGGTGATGGAGACAACTGGTACTATTTCTATTCCAACTGCAAAAAAACTATATCAAAAAAGAAAACGCTCGCGTTTTATATTTTTTTGCACAAATTTTTATTTTCTTTTTTTTGCCTCTGCTCTTCTATCATAATCCTTTCTCCTCTCTGACACTTGATGCAACTCTGAAACCATATATCCTACCTACTTACACTTAGCGAAAACAAGAAAAGTGGATTATTTAGTTTATACCAATTTTATTGTTTGGCGAAAAATATTTCGTATGCGAAAAACATACATTTTCCTTCTCTTTTTTGGTGGACGCAACCTGTCCTCTCTGTATTATGCAGAGCACAAAAAAAAGTTCAAAAAGTATTATAAGCAATAATGGGCAATAATAGTTTTTTTCTTTCTTTGAGCAAAAAAGAAATGCGTATCACTTATCCACATCCCATCCACCTGCTATTATATGAGTCTTCTTCTCGTCATCTACATCCTCTTCTTTAAAGAAAATGTGAAGTGGCTATAGCTAGCTATATACCTCACAACTCACAACGATACTGCAACTTGGTTTTTCTTGTCGCTCTTCTCCTCTTATCATTCCGACTGATCACACACCCTGACAGAATGAAAGGTGACCAATATAATCATAACAATAAAAAAAGGTGGCTAACTAGACACAAAAACTAACAAGCTGATTCCGATATGATGAAGATTCTCCTTTTTTTGCAGAGAGATCATCCCACTAATGTATTTTACTTTACCTGTATTTCAATATTATTATTTTAAATGAAAAAATTCTGAAATCTGATGGAAAACGGAGAAAAAAAATTGGTTTAAATTGATCTTCCTTTCTGTGTCTCCTGTTCTTCCTGTCACAAAGTGAAAAAAATATACATAATATTGAAAAGGAAGAAACAGATCTTTTTTGATGATGACGTTGGTTGTGGTGGCTGTGGCTGTGTGCTCTTATTTATTTGACTTTATAAAGCCATTTCACAATTTTCTACCCTTTTCATTATTTACTGCCAGCTAGTGCCACTGCGATAGATATTCACTTTTTTCTTCTTAATTTTTAATCGTGCTCATCTCGTTTTCTCGCTTGACAACATTTTGGGAAACGAAGAAAAAAACCAGTGCAGGTCGAGAGAAGAGAAGCGTCACAGAGAAGAGTATAGCCACAGTCACAGCCGTCATTTTTTTTTTCGTCCGTCAAGAGCAAAAATTGTATATGCACATGTCCTTTTTTATAATTCGGCTGATCTGTTGTGATCTGCTCGTCTCTATTTTCTTGTATTAATGAAATGAAGTGTGTGCAACTTTTCAATAATATTAATGATGCACACGACACGTCTCTCAAATAGATTTCTTTTTTCTCGCCACTTGAAACTTTATTTAAGTTCTTTTCAGTAAAAAATTGAAAATCTAATTTGAAGGAAAACTGGATTAACTTGCCTCGCGATTTTGAAGGAAAAGGTAAATAACGAGTTGAGCTGATTTTTTTTTCTTTAAAAGTTGAGATAGTCGCAGGGGTATGCCTGAGTATGTAAAAAAATTTAAATAAAATAAACGATTACTGTGTGGCGTGGTCTCTTAATGGTGGTGGTGGTGGTGGCTGAAGCAGTGAACAGCAGCAAAAGAAACAGAATAATTTTCGTCCTTGTAAGATTATAAGGGATGTCCTTCGATATAAAAGCCCAAATTGAGAAGAACATGACGCCGTCGTCGTGAGCATCTGCTTTGAGCTTTGAAAATTTTGAAGTGATCTGATATCCTGATACGAATACGAGCAGTCTTTAATGATGAAGATAAACGATGATGAAAATGGGAATTAACCAGAGCAATTACCAGACAGGCTGAAGAGAGCTTCTTATTCCATCGCAGATTTCATCTTTCATGCCAAAAAAGAAAATTGACAGACAAAAGTCTTTTCAAGAGAATAAAACATTTTTTTGCTCTTGACCTAATCAAGTTTTTCTCTGAATAATCTGTTCAATCCGGTGTATCGAAAAAGAATATTTTAATTGCAACTCTTGAAAATTCATAAAAACTTATTTGTTTTTGAGTAATTAACGCAAAATAATTTGAAAAAAATAAGATGATCGAATATCAACCTGATTCTCACAGTTTTATAGGTACGAGAGTCGAGAGTGGGCAGATGCGCTTTTTAGGTACACTTTTTTGCAATATTCGGAAAACTGCGATGGTTCATGTGATTAAACCAGAAAAACAATTTTTGCAGATCTCTCTCATCCTCCTCATGCATATTAAAAATGTAGGAAAGAGTGAGAAAAACATGATTTGTGTGTACTTCAAGTGGAAAAAATGAGATTTTCTGTATTTGAGTGTAACAAGCATATTTTTTCTTCAGAGTGGTCGTAGTCGCTAATGTGGTCCCACTTGGTAAAAAATATATAATTGTGCAGGGTCAAACAGTCAAAACAATGAATTTTTCGTTGTTTTTAGTACCCTCTGTGAGCTCATTTGCCCACCCGTTACTCTTGCAAATGTGGCTATAAATCGGAATAAAAAGAGTAAAAAAAGAGATTTGCAAGTGAAAATGAGAAAAAAAGTGGGGAAAAAGGGGAATAATAAATAAATAAATTAACATGAGTGAAAAATGGGACTACGTAGTTTATACGAGATGAAGACGAAGATGATACTGATGAGGAGTGAACCCTCACCTGTACAGGTATAATTTTTATTCTGTTTTTTTCTTCAGAGGTAAAAAAAATTGTCGGACAAATTAGAGAAATCTTTATTGTTAGAATTTAAAGAGATACGAGATACATTTATTAAGTAAAAAAGGCAAAAAATCTCAGCATATATTTTACGACAGAGGCCACGGCACAAAACCGTGTATTAGCGCATACATGCATTTCGTCTTCTATAAGCAATCAGATATGCATGAATGCGCAATAACGACAACAATAATAATAAAAGTTAACAGAGAAAACATGCTCTGAAAATGCCATAGTTTTAAAATGCAATTTTTCGAGAGAGAAGGAAAAATGCTTTTTTATACGTGTTCATATCAGTTCACGAGATCTTACATGTTTTTGGTAAGTTTAAAGGCTAACTGTGCTTGATTTAGAGGACTGAAGATAAACCAGATCAGATTCAAATTCAAAAGGGAGTAAAAGAGTGAGTGCTGAGGAGCTCGCGCTCAGAAAAATAAAGAGAATGGGCTCATATTTAACAAAACAATAATATTACAATTATCTGCAGACGTACATATTTAATCTGCTATCTGCTATGGGTGAGTGAGTGACTGACTAGCAGTCACAAAAATCAAATAAACTGGCTACAGCTACAGCACAGGGGAAGAAAATGCGGACTCGTAATTTTTTAAAAAAATGCACAACGTCACACGAAGCTAAAAGGGCGAGGAAGGATGAAGAGACATTTGAGGGAAATGCTCTTTTTTACGCGCTTGGCTCCTTAAAATTTTTGCTGGCAAGGCTGTATATTTTCCTCTTTTTTTTGAGCTCGTAAAGTTAGCCAAACAAGAAAATCATTCAACATGATCATACAAGGAAATGGTCGCATTTTGATTGTTTCATTTTAGAAAAAAAGTGGTCAACTTATTACTCGTAATGTTTTATCTGAGAAAATAATCTGGCGCGGATAAGAGGAGGACAGGGAGAGAAGACGAAGACGAAGAAAAAAATATAATCATTTTCATACGCTCTGCACAGACGTTGACCTGCTCTATACGGAATAATAAATGTATTTTTTTGTTTTTTTAAAAAAGATTTGTATCGTTGGAGGAAAATTTTTTTTCTTTTATTTTAAAAAAGAATCATTAAGCTATCGGGCTTTAAGTTGGCTAAAAACTCACCCTTTTTATGTGCACGTCATGAGGATACAATATTATCCATTTTAAAAGCAATCTTTACAGTTTAGATTAGTTCGATATAAAAAAAGATGACAGAGTGGAGCAGTCTCTCACTGAGAGCTGGCAAAGGAGAAAATTCTGCATTTTTAAAAGAGAAAATCCTTTTCTGAGAGCTGAACACTTTTTTCCCTTTTTCTTTATGGTTTCTCCTTTTGAATTAATTCTTTATCCATATTTGGTGAAAATTTAGGGCTTAGTTTGGACATGATGGAGAGAAAAAAAAGAAAAAAAATTAATCATGTTCTCATTTTCTTTTTTAAGAGAGAAAACGAAACAAAACTGGATGAAAATATGTGATGAAAATGGCGCGGTCGAATTTATGTGACTTGGTTATATAAGTTTGGCTTTCCTATAATCCTTCTCAATCTCGAGCTAAAAGAAAAAAAAATAATTCTAATTTTTTTAAAAGAAATCCTGTTTGAATGAGAAGGTAAATGAGGCATTTAAGAATGGAAAATTTACTCCAATAAAATTCCATGATGGAAGGTGTAATTGCAGATGTGACTATTTCCCCCGAAAATGTAATCATTTCAAAACTCAAAAGTTTTTCTTCCCTTTTCCGACAAAAAAATGTTGAAAAGATTTTAAGAAATATTTTTTCCTTCGTCATAGTCATGTCCATCTCCAGGGGTAAGGTGTTCAAGAGGGAGTTCGTGACGTGCGACTAGTCCTAGCGTGACTTATATAATGAGCCGATCTAGTTAGCGAAGATTAGAGTCTCCTCATGAGTCTTTCTTAATCTTGCAGAAGCTGTCCCGAAATTAATCTTGGCAACTGCTCTTCTAGCAAAACGTCTCATCTTTCTGGATTGGCCGGTATACTCCTCATAAAGGAATTTTCTTTTCTCTTCTTATCGCGGCAGGGGTTGTGCTTCCAGAATCGGTGGAAAATATTTTTTTTACAAGAAACTAATTAAGCCTGCCCACAATTTGCAATTTAACTTGGGAAAAAATACCCTAAAATTTTTTTTCTTATTTTTCCGACACGTCCTGAATTCACAATTTTTTTTTACCTCAAAGGAGGAAATATAAAACGGCTCCGTTAAAAAAATTAATTTTTTATTCGCGCTCGTCATTAAAAAATGTGAATTTGTAATATTGTAATAAAGCCTTTTCCCAACTTTATTACTAGAGAAATGGGCTGTGAGTTGTGAGCTGTGTGGAAGGAGAAAATTTATTAGCGCTGCTAAATAAAAAAAGGTGTTCTCACTTTGCTCCTTTCGTAAATACAATTTCTCTGCTTGCTTAGACTTCCCCCCTTACGCAAAAACAGGTGATGGTGATGGTCCCGTGATGCAATAGTAAAAAAAAGTGAGTAGTGAGCAGTTCGTAGTTTTTGTGGGACACTCGTCATCGCCACACAACAAAAATTAGTTTAGCAGAGGAGAGGAATCTCATGTACCTCTTGTAAAAAAAGGAGGAGGCAGTAAAAAATTAAATTTTTTTCATAAAAAATATCATTCTTGCTGACGAAGCTGAGTCGGCTGGCTTTTCACAGTAGTCAAATAAAGCATTCAGAGAAATGAGGGAAAATGAGTGGCAATAAATAGGAGGAGGAATTGAAAGAAAAATAATAATAGTAAATACACATGTTTCTCAGTGCACCAGAACGAGCAAAAAAGGACGAGGAGGAGTACGACAAAAATATATGTTTTTAAAGCTCTGCTCTTCATTTCAAGAAAAACACTTGTCTTCTCACTTTGTAAAGCATGCATAACTAGCTCGGAATATTGCTACTTAAAAAAAGTGGTAGCTTCTTAAGCAAAATGTACTTGATAGTGAGAATGAGAATGGTGGATGGTCCCAAAAGCACTTTTTTATTTATCGCTGAGAACAAGAACATAACTTGTAACGTCTTTTCGAAAATATCAAAGCACATAAAAATCTGCTGTTGGGAGAGAGAATAGGAAAGCCACAGCTCTTTAATTAGCGCTCCACATACCGGCATCCTGAAAGGGATTGACTGGGGATTAGATTGGGATTGAAAATTTGACTGTTTGGGCATGTTCTTCTTCCTCCGAGTTATTTATGTGAGTTTGGACATAAATTGTTGGCAAAATATCACCCACATAACAAATAACGGGGGAAACCACACATATTCTCAAATTCCTGGTGGATCCGTTGCCGCGCCACTTGTTTTCTAGGAAAAAAAGAAGAGAAAAAAGAAGTTTTTCTTTATAGTGGGACATCACACATCCGGGGGAAGACAAGGGAAGTTCCGTAAAAGTGGAAGGAATTTTTTACCTTCTCACTTTACATCATGCGCTTCACTCTTTCCAATTCCAATAAATAATTTAATGTGCTTTCCGAGCACAAATTCGCAGCTTGGGGACTCGGGAAGTATAAAGCGAGCTGTTTTCCCATTACGTGAAAAAAAGCGGAGAAATATCAGGAGTGATTGCCATCGCCATTTCCGATGACGATACAAGCTCTAAATATTTTTAATTTCGGATTTTTTTTCATCCTCATTCTTTCCTTCCGTTTTTGCTTAAGAGTAAATAAATGTGCCTGTGTAGTTCATTATATATTTTTTCACAAATTAAAAGAAATTTTTTTCTGTGCACATCACAACTTTAAGCAAAGAGGAAACAGGACAGAAATTCTTTCACTCTCAAACTTAGTTACAAGGAAGAATTCAAGCCGTTCCTCATTTTCGTTTTTTTTACTTTACTTTGCTCGTTATGCTAAAGTGCAAATGAAAAATTGGGAATAGTATGGGAATCACTGGGAAAAAATAATCAATGTGGGATTAGCTATTTTTTTCTAATGAAATCACTTGAAAATCTCATCCTCATTGCGAGAACTGAGAATGGCTGATGACTTGATGCGAGACACACAGCCCAAAATGAAAAACACATTGTAAATGATATTTATTGCCAATTTCTGCTTGTAAACGGGCATTCAAATCACATTTTACTTTTGCAGGCACACGAACAACATATTTTTTGTTTTAGAGCTTCACAGTTCACACATCTTCTCATTTTCAGAGAAAAAANTTGTAAACGGGCACTCAAATCACATTTTACTTTTGCAGGCACACGAACAACATATTTTTTGTTTTAGAGCTTCACAGTTCACACATCTTCTCATTTTCAGAGAAAAAAAGCAAGCCAAGGTAATAGCTGAAAGAGGTGAAGTCAGTGAAGTGATGGGACGGCGATGATAATGATGACGATTCAGCTCATGAGAAGGAAACATTTGTTATTGGGAGAAAAGTGGGAATTGTGTAAGCAGGAACATCAGTTGTAAATTTCAAACTGAAAATTTACCCATTCTTCCTTACAGCTAATTGTAAATGAGAGCTTGTCTGGTGTGTAAAATGTTTGACTTTTTTTGCTGTAAACCTGACACCCGTTAAAACTTCTCTGAAGACGGAGTCTGACTAAAGCTCTTTCTGATAAAAAATATGCACCTACCCAATTACACGCATTTTATGCAATTATACAAAAGAAATAAATATTTCTCTTTTTTGGGGAAGTATCCACTGCAGCAATAATTATAATGATGATGGGAGAGAAGTCAGGCCTATTCAAGTATCAAATCCATTATTCCGTAATCTTTTCAAGGAAAAGGGAATATCCGCGTCTTCATTTTCATCCTTCCACCTGCACATTGGTAAAGGTGTTTTGTAAGGTTGAAGAGTGTAAATTGTAAACTCCGCAGCCAAATAAATTTGCTCGGGGATAAGTTATTGCTGCTTCTGATCATGAGAAAAAGAAAAAAAAGAAAATCGGATGATATTTTATTTTAAAAAATTTCTTTAAAAGGAATGAACTTATTTCTTCTTTCTGTGGTACCTAGAAGCACTATTTTTCTATGAATTAACAGGCAAATATGTAAAATGAATAATGCATTTTGGAGAACAGTGTAAAAAAATAATACCTATTACCTATGTATTTTGGGAAAAGCCTATTAAAAATGGAAGCCAGCACCGGACGAATATTTACCCCGGCATAAATTTATCAGAATGCACTCGAATGTGTCAATTTTCTTTTTGGATAGAAAACACGAACAACTCACCTGCAGATTAATAACTCCAGTAAATTTGAAAAGAAAGTTTTACAACGTTTAATTCATTCAATTCCTGCTGCCTCTGATTTTTTTCACTTTTCTCAAAGAAACTCTAAATTTTTTCCTCAACTCTTCTCACGACATCGAAACGACACTGAAAGATGATAAACTAGATTGTGAGCAGAGCAAATGTGTACTTAAAATGCAGAGAAAAAGGTAAAACAGATTACACGTTTTATGGATGAACTCATCTTTTATCCATCGTATTTAGCTCTTGCTATATGCTGTGCTGAGTCTCATCCTTTTTCCTTCTTTCGTTTTTTTTCGGGAAGAAGGAAAAAAACTGGTTTGACTGGGGCGTTGTCTCAGTGCACTTCTTAAAGGATTATCAAAGTGGCTAAAATGTGAATTCTCCGCTCAATTGTAATGGCGAAATGGAGTAAACAATAAAAAAAAATTGGAAAAATGTAAACTACTTTTTGGGGTCTTCTTCATCTTCTCATCTCCCAGAAAAAAAATCAGCTTCAGTTTCACCATCAGCAGCAGCATTAGCTTCTCTACAATAACCATTGCCATCATCAGCTTAGCATCATCATCATCATCAGTGAAACTCTGCTTATACCAGCCACCGGTATATATTAAACTAGATAAATAAGTGAAGCCGTTTATTTTTCTCTTTTTTTCTCAAGCAGAATTATTTTTTCAGTGTACTAGCTTTGATCATGCTCGCTGGTGGTTTTTATATATATTTTTCAGGAGGAAAAAAGATGATATATGTGAAGTAGCATACTTATTATTTCGGACTTGTAGGCAGGACGCAATGTAGGCTCGACGTGCATAAATACTCCGCGGAGATATTGATATATGAGTTGTGATGTGATTTGTTGTAAAGGCTTTCCACAACTTGAAGACAGGTATAAACCAGTGGCGGGGAATAAATATCACTCCAATATATGCGAGCCAAATAATGCTGCTCCTGCTCCTTCCATACATTAACAAAATATAAAAATAATAATATTCCCTTTTTATACTATTTTATGCATCTCCGCAGATAATACAACTTATTCGAATAAAAAAACCAGATTTAGATCAAAAACTCAAGTACGAGCAAAAATCAGCTCTGATCTTGATCCTGAAAAAAAAAATTGTTCTAAACGATAAAGATTTTTTTTGGTGCTCCTGTCAAATCAAAGTTTCACGAAAAAAACTAATGTCTTAAGCTATCTCTTTTTTCCAAAGTATATTATACCCGAAGAAAAAAAAATTACTTACTTTGTATTCTTCTGCAATCTTCCTCCTTAAATATTCATTTTTTTTCTTGTGTAGCTCTTCCCTGATGAGCATTAAGTAGAGAAGAAACATCATCTGGGAAAAAATATATTATTCAAGACTCAAGTCGGTAGTCACTAAGTCGGTGCTTCAACTCTTTAATTTCTTTGTCTTCATTCTGTGATGCCATTCTGCAAAAAAGGGAGGCTACTGAATCAAATGGAATAAGAAAAAAATCCTCTTCGATACCTCAATTATCCCAGCATATTTTATTAGGACACTATACTACCGGTAAAAGCAAAGATGAGGATTTTGAGGGCTGCCGTCTTTCTGAGCTTTTGATCCATATTTTTTTTAGGAAATTAAAATTTAGAAAAAGTGGAGTAGCAGACAATTACGTAATCTACATTTCCCTCCTTTCCTCCCTTCTCAGTGTAGCTTCATTATCATTATTACATCACTATGCTGAGCACTTCAAAGGAATCGCCTTGCCAAAAAAAGAGAAGTGGATAGGTGAACTTTTTTCTTCGTTTTTTTCCCTTAATGCTTTACAGTAATAACGACGAAATCAAACAACATAATCAAGTTGAGAGTGAGCTTTTGTTCTTAAGTAAAAGAGTCACAATTTTAAAGCACATATTTGGCCACTTTTGTTTCGAAGCACAATTTTTTTTATCTTAAGCTGCTAAAGTATTATGTAATAGGTCCGGTATTCCAGTAGCTAAAAACTTTCCTTGTTTGTGCCACTATTTACCGATCGTTTTTTAGGAAGTGTATTTAAAAAGAAAAAAAATTGTTAATTTAAAAAATCCTTTTTTCACTTAGCCCATCTCATTTTTCCTTTTTCTTTTTGGCTACCTCATCTAATGTAATTATTACATCTTTTAATTTCCCAGCTTGTTCGCTTTTTTTCGCTAATGTCTCTTCTCACTTCTCTCCCTTTTCTGGTCGATCAGCTCATCGGACTGCAATCCATTCTGCTGATGCATACTTATTAATTACCATCCATTACTAGTTGTGGACAGGGAGGCGAGGAGTGAACTCGTAAGAAAAATCACCAGGCATCCCTATATATTCCCCCATTTATATGTGTTTTATCGTCATCTGTCTATTTTGAAGAAGGGCAAAGTCGCTCGAAACACATCTCATTTAGCTTTTGCATTTCGCAAAAAAAAGATTATTGTTCCATTGACTTGCCTATATGACTACGACTTTTTGAGCAGTTGAGTGAGTGTGAGTGCGGCCGGTATTTACACTTTTTTTAATAGATCGTGTTTTTACTACAAGCCCAGCTACTACGTATATACGTATATATATGTATATCTACTACAGAAGAGGCGAAAATATATATTTTTTTACTACGGACGACGGGATGATTTTTGTCTCTTGTATAAATACACTGCTTTTGGTGCCTACATACACATGTTGCATATATTTATGGTGGCTCCTGTTGACAAGAGAAGTCATTGAATCATTTAGCTGCAGTAGTGTGCAGCAGAGTAGTATATCGCTTGAAAACGTATCTTTTCCCTTTCTCTATTCATTGCCACTTTGTGTCAAGTTTTATATACGGTTTAGTGGCTGCTTTATGACCTTCCCTGCCTTTTTCTCTGTCAGCGTGATGAAGATGATAATGAAAGGAATGACAGTATTTATGATGAGCACCCAAACTTATCATAATAAAAACAGAAGAGGTGCCTAGTACAAAATGCAAAATGCAAAAATAATGCACTCTCATTCACGTTTGTAGAAATTATGTCCAAATATTTTTAGAGATTTTTTTGCGATGATGCACTTATTAAAAAGATGAGGAAGTGCATATTTTTAACCAGTTGAGATGTTGATAGAGAAAATATATTTTTGGCAGAAAATTCTACCTCCCTCTGATAACTGATAACTATATATTTTTTCTGCTAATGGGAAGGAACGAGTGAGTAGCAATAACAATGATCCATTAAAACCATGTCCTCACCCCAAATAAAAATAATTGTGAGGAGAAAACAAGAGAAAAAAGAAATAATCACGTTCAAGCAATTTCACAATTTTTTTTTCTTGCACTGAAATAGAAGTAGATTAGAATGTGACAGAACAAGGAACTGATTTTTATATATATTTTTATATTTAAAAATAACATGTCAATAATCATCATCAACTAGTGATCATCTCACCAACTACGACAGTTTACTTTTTGGAGGGGACTGACTTTTTCTCAAATTTTAATTGGTGAAGGAATGTCGAGAATAAAAAGGGGTACGGCAGCACACAACACAGAGCACAGCCTTTACAACTTTTACAACTGCGAGCACTGTTCATCTACGACTTCTTACTAAGAAAAAAAAACAGAAGAAGAAATAAAAGTCGCCCTAGATAAAGACAAGAAAAGACAAATGGCTACAAGATTAGCTTTCCGTTACTTTTCCCTTTTTTATTTATAAGGGATTGCGTTACAAAAAAGCTTCTGAATAACATCATCATAATCTCCCATTTGCTGGTTTTTTTGGACTCCCTGTGTGTTCCCTTGTTGTATGCTGACGATGAGCATAGGCGAAGAAAATGTGTCCGTCACCGTCAAAAAAAAGTTTTTTTTTCGTAAACTACTTCATTCATAAATTATGCGAGTATATCATGTGCACTTGTGTGTGCTCCCTCTCGTCTCATTTTTTTTATTAGAGTGAGTGCATTCATGATACATGCGATCATTTTCAAAACTGAAAAGGTAGAATAAAAAAAATAGTTTTTATGTTTTTTTTGTGAGAGTCATCAGCCATCACCATATCACGTCACGTTCGTTAACAGAAAAGCTACAACCACAAAGCATGAGAAAGAAAGTCGATCCACAATCCACATGTTTCGTTTATTAGCATACTGTTATAATTAGCATTCTTCGTAGAGTACGAACAAGGAGGGCTGTCGGTAAAAAAAATAACTTCGCTTTTTTACCTGCCGTAGCCACACACCGATGTCGGATCACACATGCACAAAAAATGAAGTGGAGGAGAAGAAGAGAGGGAGATCATAATCAAAAAATTGACTTTTTCGGGACAATTAAAACAGTTAGCTTTTGCAGTTAATTTTGTAAGTCTTGTAACAAAAGGAGAAGATAGAAGATCAGCGGTGAAGAATTCGATAATGATATTTTTGTAGGGAAAATTTTTGTATTTCTGTTTTTCCTGTAGTCACGCAGATATTTAGGTATGCAAGATGTAATGCAATCTGTGCTGCAGACAAACAGACGTTATCGCTAGTGAGGATCATCACTTTATGCATATTTTTGTGTGGAGGATTTTTTTTCTCGTAGCGGAAAATTGTTAAGGGATAAAGGTAAAAATGTAATTACTAGGAAATAGGAATAGTTTCTGCTTTAATCCCAGTGAAAGAAATTTTTTTTGACGATCATTGAAAATTATCACGTCATCACCTCCAATCCCGACAGATTTTTTTAAAAAAGATGTGCAGCATGAGGCTGGCGTGTTCGTCATCGGTAAAAATAATATTACGCGAACGGTAATACCACTTAAATGGAGAGTTGGCTGTGTCGTGACACAGCATTTACATTAGATGAAAAGGTTAGAGCTGTAATCTCAATTAGCATAAAAATGAAATTATTACGAGGATGTAATAATCCGCATGTGCTGAGCCGCTTAGCAAAAAGGATTCTGCACACAGCAGCTAATTAATTTTTTTTAAAGATTATATTCTCGCTGTAACGTAACCTCAGAAAATACAAAATGGCGCTTGCTAGCGCCATCCATCCTGTCGTAGAATTTTTATGTGTACTGATAATCGCGAAATCAATATTTTCCTCAGATTGATTTCAGAGTAGAAAAATAATTTCAAGGAAAGTTTGTGAGAGAAATTAATTTGAGAGAGTGCAATTTACAAGTTCACGCTATTATCCCAATTATGATACTGTGAGGTAAGGAAAAAGAATGTGTTCGAGGTAGAAAAAAAAATAATTGTTTAAGCTAAATTAGATTAGATTACATTTGGCTACTACAACTGGGAAGCGTCTTTGGAGGTATTTTTGCCTTCGTTATCTTACCAGTGAGTACCTACACGCAGTTCGGACTTTACTTTTTAAAAAAATGATAGATGAGATGATGAGAAGGGTGATAAAGGAAAAAAAAGGTGGAAGATCTTCAAGGCAGGCCGGTTGGCTGAGAGTAGCTCGAATTCAATTTTTTTATTTACTATACTTATTTACTATACTTTACTATACAACATACAAGTCACTATATTACTACAAGCGTAAAAGTGAAGCGAGTTTGTTTGGTGGTGGGGCTGATGATGATGATAATGGTGCTGGTGACCGGTGTTGATGTTGTCTTCGTCACCAAAACAGTTGTGTTGCGGCAGCGGCTCAATAGTATTTTGCGGGTCTCCTGCTCAGGTTGACTAAACAAGCTTTTGTGGGCTTGTTATATACCCAAAAATAAAATATCTCGCTCCCTCTTAGCCTGTTGCATTTTTGTTCATGCACCTATTCAAAAAGGCATGTCATTTAGCAGAAGTCACGTATTATTAGCAACTTACCGTCTCTCTCTCTCCTTTTTGATGAGAAGCTGTTTTGGATTTCGCTGCGTTTACTATTATTGCAGCTATTATTATAAATACAAATAATATATTATCCTGTAAATGTTCTATTGTGCTTGTGTGGGTACAGCGAAATTGAGACTGTCAAGAAATATTTTTTTCCTGTCTCTCTCTCTCTGTAGTTGTCTCTCTTGAGTAAAATTAATTATTAGAGGAATAAATTTTTTTTCTGCAGGAGGAGCAGCAGCAGCCCTCCGCACCAAAAAAATTGCTCAGGAGTTAAGCAGAAGCTTCAACAAGCTCGTTTACAATATCATTATATTGCAATAATCCTTTTTTTTTCTTTGGAGGAGAAATAGCATATATATTTTACTTCATAAAGCACGCTGCTTTTTTAAAAAAACGATAAGATAAATGAATTTAATTTTTTTTATTTTGGTGAGCGGAGTGTGGATAAGCGGCCGCCTTGCAAAAAAGTAATATATTGCTTTTGGCGTACCTAGCTGAAAATTTGGTGCTCGTTTTTCACAGGGCTCTCCACTCTCCGCGCTTCTTTTACGAGCTACCCTTATATGACCACTTTGTACAAAATTTTTTTGAAGATCAAATTGATAATAAAAAGGATGTAGTACTGACGTTGGAAGAAATGCAAAAAAGTAATATATTGCTTTTGGCGTACCTAGCTGAAAATTTGGTGCTCGTTTTTCACAGGGCTCTCCACTCTCCGCGCTTCTTTTACGAGCTACCCTTATATGACCACTTTGTAGCAAAATTTTTTTTGAAGATCAAATTGATAATAAAAAAGGATGTAGTACTGACGTTGGAAGAAATTGCCTTATTAAAATAAAAAAAAGTGCGGTTGCTCTTCTCTACAGCGAAGCAGTAGTGCAGCGCACTTTTATTAATTGACTAAATAGGCTGGGTGCGTAGTAGATACTTTGTGAACTGTCGTTGAATAGCGTTACCTTGTTTGTGTCATATTATTTTCCCATTAATTTGAACTTTATGAATATATATGGATGCAAAAAGAGTAAATTTTCAAGAGTGGTAAGTGGCAAATGGTGCGAGTTTTGAGAAGCTCTTTCACAGTTCACCACCAAATCTAAATTAAAAAAAAAGTTGACCGAGTCACTAGTCACTTCAGAGAGCGATAATTATTACAGCTGAGCAGTTTGGAGAGTGGCTTAATGATAGCAAGATTTGGGAAGGGCAGGAACAAACCAGCAAATTTTGCATTTTAAGCATGTGTGAAGAAAATGGACGTTGGCTAGTGTCTTTTTTCCATATCTTATCAATCTGTCAAAGTGACTGGGAGCACACACACAAGTTTTCTTTTTGGTATGTGTGACCTGTGGCTTGGCTTGCTGTAAAAAAATCGCTCTCGATTTCTTCGCTTTGTCGCAGTTCACAGCTTGTAGAAAAATGGGATTAGTTTATGTCGCAAATATATGTAATGTGCAATAATAATAATGCTAATTTAGATATATTTCATTGCTCGAGTGCCTCAACAATGTTGTCGTTGACCTGACTTGTATTTGCCGATTTCCTTCCCAATTTTCGATTGAGTGATAAACGAGAAAAAGTAGTGCAGTTGCTTTTTGGCATTTGGCATTTGACTTTTTTTAGTGAGATGACCATTGCAAAATTTAAAAAAATATAGTTAATTTTTTAAAATTACATTTATAGTAAATCTTCCATTTTTATGGGGGTAAAGGAGAAGTAAACGCACACCATTTTAATTTTGGAATTTTTTTTCTGACATGATATCGCTACCAAATAAACACACTGATATAGTTTTTGCCACTGGCGCAATCGCACTCTTCGAACTTCTGGTTTCTTCACAATTTTTTTTTATTATATTTAGCAATCTCCGTCCAATATCACTAACTTTTCATCGTCCACTTTTTTTTCGAGTGACATTTTATTAGATTAAAAAAAGGAGCTCAAAGGAGTAATCTATCTAGGTAGGGTTGCGTAGGTAGGGGAAGGCACAGATCTCACTTAACCTGCTAAAAAGGCATAAAAATGAAAACTGTCGTAAGATACATATTTTTACAGAAAAAACACCTTCTGTAAAATAAATTGGAGAAAGCTTCTCAAAAAAAGCGAGCCGAGCAACTGAGCAAGACTGACAACATCATCCATTTTATATTGACATGAAATTAAGCATTTATCTAACTAGACTAACAATTCGTTTTAAAAATAGAGAGTCACTCACTCACAATCTACTCGTAAGGATTCCTCAATCCTTTACCTCCAAAAAAGCAGCTTTAGCTCCCCTATAAAAATATTTTTATTCAAAAAGGAAAATAGGAGTTGTACAGATTTCTCACCAAACCTGTCACACAGAAGTTCACAAATTGTTGTTCTCAAATAGTTTTTTTTAGCTGCACTGTGAAAATAAAAATATTTCTTTGTGTACGGAAAAAGGAACCTATAAAATATTTCCCTTGTGACATTTTTATTTTAAAAGCGAAATATCTTGATTTTCGTTGACCATCACGTCATCATCCTCATCATCATCCTCACTTTTTCTCAAAAAAAAAATTTCTGGCTCTTATTCTCATCGTGAAACGAATGCTGCTTACGATGACGAAGCTAGCACAAAACGAGAAAAAAAATACATGCATAAATACACTACTCTTGTTGTCGTTTCAATTTTCTTGGGAAAAAAATTTTCTAGAGACGATTGGAGAAGGTGATAAAGTCAGCCACTTTTCTATGGACGTCCAATTTTTTTTGGCTGGCTCTAGCTCTGGCCTGGCTCTTCTACACTCATCTAATTTAACCTTATAGCCACAGCCACAGCCACCAACATAGTTGCAGAAGAACGAGGAAGGAATACATACAGAGGGAAATAGAGAAGTTGAGGCAATCTCGCTTCTATCTCTTTTTCCAAATTATCCCGATTTTTCCACTCTTTTTCTACTCAATCTGATGTGATCTTCTTAAGCGCCATGGCAGAGAGCAAAGAGAGCAGTGAGCATACCAAATGCCATCATTCCTGTCAGATGTCTAAGTAGATCGGAGAGCACGTTACATTTACATTATCTTCGTTATTACTTGAGTAAATTGGATTTAATCCATAATATTCATTAAAGCTCATCCTGAAAAGTAGTGAGATTAGTAGTGCTCTTCTTCCTACATACGAGCCTATACTTAAGGTGTAACTCGTACCATTTCACAAACATATTTTTTTTATTCAGGCGGAATGAGATTGCTAAACTGGATTATTCCCTGAGAAATGGATGGGTTTTTGGGGAACGGAACAGAAGCCGTGATTTGATATATGAGCCGTGTTATGCATACAATCTTCCCTCAGTTCTTCTTGTGAGAGCAGAGATTTTTCTTGAGGAAAAGTGGATGAAAAAAAAATTGTATCCTTTTTGCTGTGGTTTTCCTTGCGTTTTTTTCTCCTCTTCTTCCTCTTTTTTAACCCGTTAGCTGTACTAATAAACCGGAGAGGAGATAGATATTTTTTTCCAAGAGTTTTTGTCTCAAAAATTTTTTTTTCCTCTTCTAATAAATTGAATAGATAAAGATTAAAGACTAGCGAGGATGAAAAAGAGGAATCTGTAAAAGTGGATTTTTGATATTATTATTACTCGGATACGTACCCGTTTGCTAGTTTGTTGGAGAGGAATAGATTCCTATCTTGTTTGATAATAAAACAGCTTGAGAGTCACGTTTTTACACAGTAATTTTGTAGTGAGTGCAGCTACCGAAAAAATTGTTGTGGCTTCTTTTTAATAATATAATGATCATAAAATATAAAAATCCCACGTTTGACTAAATCAAACGAAAACCACAAAAGAACAGTAGCGAGACATGTGTACAACTTTGTACACGATGATGTTGTGAACTCGCTCTTGAGAAGAGTATTAAAAAAAATTGTGAATTGTGCAGACGAGATTTTTATAAGAAAATTATTTTTTCTTCTTTCTTCCAATAATTTTTTTTACGAATGGTAAAGAAAATCCGTGATTTTCATCTTCGGCTTTATGGGAAGCTATAGTAGAGAAGGAGAAAAGAGAGATGACGCAGTTCAGTTCGCGTATCGTATAATTTTTTATATATTTTCTCCACTCTTCTTTCTCAAGATAATCTTCATATATTTTACTTCAAACTTGAAATTCCGGGTCATAACCACGCGGGTGGTTTTTTTCAACATGAGGTTGCTCTCCCTCTCCTAACAATTTTTTTTCGCTAAAGATGAGCATTTTCTTAACTAAACAACTTGAAAACTGCCCTTTTGATACGGTTTAATTGATGATGCTGATATTGTAAAATGGATGATGTGCTCTATATAATAATAGGGAGCATTTCATTTTTTTTAATGGTGGAAAGCATAAAAACGTGAGCCAGTTAAAAAGGATGCAACTCCAACTCCACAGATCCGAAAATTTTTATACAGTTTTTCATCCAAAATCAACTGCATTTATTATATTTCCTATTCTGGTTTTTTTTCTCAATTGGGAGAGAAGAACTAAAATAATTTCTGACGATCAATCTTATTTTTTTCTCCCCTTTCTCTTCAAAAAATCAGATTTTTTTTTAGCTCGACCTCTTCCACATTCTGGTTTCCATCCAGGTATAATAGGCGCAAAAAAGAATCGTTTTATTTTGATTGCTACGGATTATATTATACGAGAGGTGAATTTGAGGAGCAATTTTTTTGCATTGTTTTTAATAAAAAATTACTCCAATAAACTGTGGCTAGACATGACATAACGCTAATAAAATCAGAAGAAATATCATGTTCCTCCACAAACTCCTTTTTTTATTTCTCCTCTCTCAAGTTTCAGCTTTTTTCAGTTCAATAAAACTGAACAAAAAACAGTCCACCTTATTTTTTACTAAAGTAAACTGTACATTTCTCTTTGTTCTTGTCTTAACTTTCCTTATTATTACTGTACAAATCGATCGACTTATTTTAAATAAGATTACGTAAAAAATAGTTAAATTGACAGGAGCATAAGCCGGGCTGTGTTTACTGTAATAATTATATTTTTAAAAATGTGCTCAGCCTAATAAAAAGGGATGCTCATGCTTTAAAGAAAATATCTTTTTTTTCTCTTATTTTTACAAGCTCACGTTCACTCCACGAGAGAGAATGGGTATTTTTGCCAAAAAATATAATATTAAATTGGAGGGTGAAGTGTATAACGCCCAAAAAAACAAAAGCGTTGTGTAAGTTCAAGAGTTTATATTACACCAGTCTGTCATAATCTGGCATTTTTTGCAAGGTGAAATAAATTATTACGTGAATTTGGCAGTTAAGCAAGTTTCACAGTACTGTTGGCTGCATATAAGTTTAAAACACGAGGAGCCTCTCGCTTGTCTCCTCCAATTCAAATAAATTTTTTATTGGACTCAATTCATAAAAATCCTGGTTTTCGCCATCTTTAGTAAAGTGGCCATAATATCATAGAGTCATCATGAGCCATTTTTTATCTCTTCTCGTCATCCTCCAAAGAATATGCCTGATTGCTCTTTTATAAAAATGTTGTTAAGGTCAATTGCTCTTCTACCCCAAAAAAAATATTGCTTCTGCTCTTATTTGCTCCGCACTCTTGTACAGGAGCCGTCAAGCCATCTTTTTACTAGGAACAAAAAAATTATTTCTTATGGATTTATCCTAAACAAGCCAATTTAGCTGAATACATTTTTTTCTCTCCTTCCCTTTGCTCTTTCACTCTGAACTCTTTCGCAAAAAAAATTATTTATTGGAGGTAGCCACATATCATCTTTCATTCCTCCTTTTTTTGTGGTGTATCCATGCAGGATCGAAGGAAAATCAAACGAAATTCATTTTTCTCTCGAAAAACATTTTTGTTACATAATAATAAAAGTAAAAGAGCATCTAGGCAAAGAGGAGCAGTCCACAAAAAAATATTAATTCAACCTACGTTATTGTTTTATATATTTTTCGAGATGTTTCACTCTTCTTCTCACTCGAAAAAAAGTAGAAAAATGCGCCAAGTATAAACTCAATTTTTTTTTCGTTCTCTGAAGAATGTGTCATTTTTTATCTTTAATAAGCGACTAGTTGACTGCTGTGTTGCACCCCCTTTTTTCTCTATTATTATTGCAAAATGGGATTATATAAGAAAAAAATATGAAAATGCTTCTGTTTCTTTGCTGTTTGCTTTTGCTTTAGCAAGCAGTAGGGGCATCAGGTAAAAAAAATTATACTTTTTGGGGGTTATATAGACCATCAGCATCGTCATATCATCCCATTCTTCTCTTGACGTTTTCCCTTTTACAGCAATCATAATGGCTGTCTTGGGCTACCCTTATTAACGAGATTAGGCTCGTACATCAAAAAATGATTTTTTTCGAGAAAGGAAAAGCCAAACTTTTTTTTTCTAATATGGAATATTTATTTCGCCTTTTTGTATTTTACATTGATGGGAACACGCCAAAAAATACGTAATAATAACATTAAGTAGAAAAACGCGAGAGCGAGAAAAAGACACGCTGGCATGGCTTGCGTTTTTTATTTCAGGTGGCAAAGTGGAAATCCTTTTTATTAGTGGCTTTGGCTTTGTTTCTTCTGCTCCTTTTTATTATTGGTCTTGTATAAAAAAAGACATGACATGAGCGAGGTAAGCAGGGAGCTTATCATTTTCCAAAATATTTTACATTACGTGAAAAAAAGATATGCATGTCTTCCTGAAATAATTGGTATTAGTAAATTAT